>CAIGRB010145044.1:66011-79502 GCA_903798255.1 Fraxinus quadrangulata
AAATTTAAATGAATGGAAAAATGTAAGTTCAAAGAATATTTTTCAAATGAAAAACTTTGATAAGTAGATTTTCAAAAGTTAATTTGATTAAAAGATTTTCAAAATTAAATGATTTAATAATAATAAATTAGAAGAAAAATTGATATACTTTTGCTCAAAAGTATCTCATTTGAATGTTCTCTAGTGTTAAAATGAATGGTAAGTGAGTTGATATTTATAACAGTCAAACTGTTCAATATTTTGCCTAACCAGACTAGCCATTCAGACGTCGGGAACTCATCCGGATGACCAATTAGCCGTTGCGGTCAGAATAGTCAAAAAACTGACCGTTGGTTAACCGAATGTCCGCCTGGTCAACCGGACGTTCGGTTGACCGTTGACTTTTTTTTTTTTTTTTAATATATGATATAAGTTCAACTATACTTTGAAAGATCAATCTTACTTTTGATCAAAAATATTTTATGCAAGTGATATGAAAATCACTCTTCATGCACAAAATTATTTTTGAGCTATTGTCATTCATTATTAAATATCAAAGTGTTATACATTTACATATGATCTCGAAAGTTCAGTCTTTGATCTTGTTTCGAAGTTTCTTTCATATTTGACTCTTAAACTCTTGATCTTGTTCTTCTTCATAAGCCCGATTTGATAGTATTGATTTTGATCTTTTAAACTCTTGTCTCGAATTATTTGACTTGAATGCTTAACTTTCACTTTAATTTTCATTTCGAGTCCGATTTATGATGTGCTGATTTTGACAATACTTGATTGATTTTAACGTTGAACTATCATCACTCAAAATCAATTGTTAGAAATAATATTAATCTTGTTTGTTATGATTAAAACATTAAGGATGAAATCAACCATATGTCAACAATTAGAAGCACATAACTTTCTCATTGGTCGTGAGGCAATCGAGAACACTCTGACAATCAAGTCAGTTAAATGTAGACATGTATATTTGCATGTGGGATGAACAAGAGACATGAGGCATACGGATATGTACGAATACGGAGTTCTAGAGAGGAAATAATAAGCTAAGTTATAAGTTGGGAGTATAAAATAGCATTACTTGTAAATGACATTAAATGTGGACTTTTATGTTATAAGATGTGAAGTACTTACCGTTGGATGAATACATGTATCCTTATCTCAGGGGCCGTCCGATACATCATCCTCATAGGTGTCACTTCTGCAATTCTAAATTCAGGTAATATTTAATAATTCTGAAAAATAAACATTTTATAGCCTAGATCTGGTGTAAAAAAAAATAGATTGACAATTTGATTAAGTGACGTACGTTGTAAAGAGATCACACCAATCAATCGTACAAAAGATTTCATACGAACGATCTTATAAATGAGAAAAAGCTACAGACGACGCCTTGTGGAATTAAAGACTCATCGCTTCAAAAACGAGTTGCAATAAATCGTTACACCTAGCCTCGGTCACGAGGGTTTGGCCTCAACATGACTCCTCGACTAAGGTGAAGGCTTCACATCAATTTCCTCTTTGATGGCCTCGATTAAGCCAGATAAGCAAGTGATATGGATTATGGACCTGAAGTGGATTGTAACTAACTGACAAGTGGTCAATAATTAGTCTCATATGATGAGACGTAACATAATTCCCCCATCATCAAAATGCTTTTATTATAGAGGCGAGCAAATTTGAAAGAGCCTATTGTCAACCCAGTATCAAAGAATACTTTGGTGGGTAGACTTTTTACCTTTTAGGTTGGTAGGACAGTGTTGAAAGCACAAGCGAAAATGAACAGCTGAAGACGACAAGGTACGTGGGAGGACCATCAAAAAATGCAATTCTAGATTAGCCGTCCAATGGTTCAAAATGACTTTCTAAAGATGCTATGCTTTTCAACACAGTAGCTGAGGAGAAATTTTTTAACCTCGTGAGTGTTTAGTTGTCCCAAATTCAACAATATCCTGCCAAATTTCTTGACAAAATGTAAACATTCTATTTATGTGACCGTCCAGACTGATGTTATTGACATCGTATCCAGCTTCCTGAAGAATGCAATTGTACTATTAGCAAGATATTTTATAAGAATGTAGAATAAGGATAACTAAAACAGACCTACTGTTATGCACTCGACTAAAATGCTGTTGTGACAACCCAGTTTGCAAGAGGCCGACTGTAGGAAATAACATCTGGGGGCAAATTAACAAAACTCATGTTTAGCCACAAGCTTTCTCGTTTCTTTGCAGGCATATAAATGTAAGCAGGGTATAAATAGGTTATACCGCAACTCAGAGCAAGACCCAGGTGATTAACGAAGCAACCCAAATGTTGTGATCTTTTGTAGTTTTGTGACTTGTGTTATGCATGCCACTTGCCAGCATAAATTAGCCTGCAATAGAATAAGCCCCCATAGGGCAACACAACCAAAAGTACAGCATGGAGAAGACAGTTCGAGCATACTGCTTACAGGTAAACAATAACGACGGTCCAATTCAACAGCCATGATTACGAATTCATTAATTCGAAGTATCATCTCAAACAGTCATTGCAGGAACAAAGAAAGCATGAGGCTGCTTATAGGAAATAAGATTGTACGTCTAGAGGCAAATTAAAAAAAGCTCGTGCTTTAAGCACAATTTTCCTGGGTTCTCAACAGGTATACAGAATTTTAAGTACTTCATTGCAAATTCCAAGCATATAATAGAGCTATCTAAAGACCGCCACCCCTCAGAGCAAGGACCAGGTGAAGAACAGAGCCACCCTCAATGTTGTAATCTTTAGCAGTTTTGTCATCTGCAAGCTGCTTGCCAGCATAAATGAGCCTGCAATAAAAAAAAATTCCCATCACCTCATTTCTCAGAATAATTTGTACCTTTAATTTTCAACCAACAATTATGACCCCTGTAATCAAAGTAAAACAACACAGTCTAGAAATGGCTGATGATAATGCTGGATCTAATTTCTCAAGGCCGGAGAATATTTTCTTCAGTAGACAGTTGTTCCCCTTACAGCATAATTGTTAAAAATGACATGGTCTCACGTTCACTGAACTCTGTCTCCTCACACTCTGTTTCGCCTGCAAAACATGGTCCTTCCCATGGCTCTAGCAACTCTACCACCATTATATCACTCTAACCATTTTGTGTCAGTGGTTTCCTCTTTGTTTCCGCTATTTGTAATGAATGGATATGCATGGTGCGTGGATGAAGATCAAATTAATATTCATTAGTTTTATCCTCATTAAACTTAAGATCAATTAAATTAATCCTTATGTCATTAAATTCCATCAAAAGTTCTCTCTTTTGACAGATCAAATGAAATCAAATCTTTTATCACTGCCTCATAACAAGTTAATTTTGGTCCATGTACTCTTATTAACTTGTTCTCTTAAATCTGGTCATCATAATACAGGTGTCAACACCTAAAAATATCTTACTCTTAGTTTAACATCAACTGACACCGCATTACTTCCTGCGTATATTGTTTTTTCTAATTTTATATATTCTATGTAACTGTACAACTATCTTTAACATCCTCATTCATGCTACCTATAACGTATAGTTTTTTCATTATTTAAATGTTTCAACAGTCACTACAACAAAAGTTAGCTGCTGTTGTTATAACAGTTCTATAAAACTTTATAGTAGGTAGCTTCCAATCACAAAATCTATAAAACCCTTCCCATGTTGTCCACTCCCCTTAGACCCGTGCGTTATAACCTGCTTCCATCCTAAACCTTAATAAAAATAAAACTTAAACAAAAGCCAAAGCCAAAGCTCTTTTAGATAACATGATCCTACATTTAACCCCCCCCATCGAACTTGTTCCTATGATGATTAAAAAACATTCCATATATCTTTTCATACTTTTGCTTAACTCAGAACCCTTAGATGTCAAAGTATTTCTATAAACTTATTATTTACTCTCCTCCTACTCTTATCAAGTATAACTATATCATAAGCCAATAACATTTATCAACGGACCTTATCTTGAATTTCCTAAGTTCATAAATGTCAAAAGCAAAATAATAAGGGCTTAGAGTATGACATTGATACAAGCCTATCTAAATGGGAAATTCCTACTACTATATCCACTCATTCATACGTTTCTTAATACTAATGTATCTAACGAAAAGTTTGTTTCTTTCTATTTCCACCAGAGCACTTGCATAGTAGCTCTAGTTGAATTTTCTTGCTCTTTCCATAATTCATTAGGAAGTTTATATTACCCTCTAAAAATTAGGTTTTGAAAGGAAATGGAGTTAGATCCATTTAGATTGCTGCTGTTGATGATGAGTGCTGTTACTCATACCAAAAGAAAAAAGAATCAGCAATGTTGCAGCACTGTTGCCTGCGCTGAGAACCATTTGAGTATTAGCACGAAGCTTATACAGGTTTAAGCTATGTGCACATACAAATTTGCAAGCACATCATTAGCATGTTTGTGGTGGTGAACGAGTGAGAAGAAATGGAAACAATGGGTTCCCGAACACAGAGTCTATTATGAAGCAAGCAGCAGCACTGAAGGTTCGATAAATTACTAAAGTAAGAAGAAATAAATTCTAGAGAAGTGTTACATAATCTTAATCCAAAGAATTTAACAAGTTGAATCGAAAATTGTATCACATGGAGAAGTGACATTGGGTAAAAGTTCACAAGTTTAAGAACTCAGCATGAGCCGTTTCAGAAACAAACAAAATTGGCAGGCATAAGATAAGATGACTAAAGAAAAGCTCATCACAAAACCTTTGTTGGACTGGTGGAATTCCTTCTTTCTCCTCAACCCGCTCCTTGATACGTTCAATAGTATCAGTTGGCTCAATATCGATTTCAATTTCTTTTCCTGTGAGTGTCTTCACCTTGATCATAGTTCCTCCTCTGAGCCTCAAAACAAGATGAAGTGTTGATTCCTTTTGGATATTGTAATCTGCTAAGGTCCGGCCATCTTCCAATTGTTTACCAGCAAATATAAGCCTCTGCTGATCAGGAGGTATACCTTCTTTGTCCTGGTATTATTGTCATGCTAGCTCAAATTCGTAATAATTACCAAAATGAAGAAATTCAAAATCATTATCAAACATTTTAGTGAGTCAACCCTGCTCTCGGTCTCGGATTATAAATACTAACAGCAGCTTACTAAAAACTTAGACAACACTTTCCAGCACAAACAAGAGTATATAATGTCGATGATCACGATTATATAAAAATGAAAAACTAAAACCACCCATTTCTAGTGCATGCACATACAAGGCCATGCTCAGAACATGTATTTGCAATTATTGAAGTGTTCTAATTTCCAAGTTCAATGAGCCAGAGAGATTTGAGTCGCAACAATTCAACCAACTTTTTTATAGTTCAGAGTAAGTTGAGTCAGTTGTTCCAGTGTTTTGAAATCAATATAGTTTTAGAGGCAGAATTATCATTTTTCTTAACTTCTTTTATTCGAGGGGGAAGAACTGGGGATTTTTACAATATAAGGAGTAAAGATTTGAAAATGTGATAGGAGGATGTGAGTTAACTGTGTTCTCACTAACTCTATAACTAATGAATCTTCACTTCTTCTTATTCCATTGGATTATACTTCTAGTTGTCAATGCAAAAGCAGGGCACCTAGAATAATTCGGGAAACTACATCATCCTGGTACTTGTTTTCTGCATGCAGTTTGACAAATAACAAAAGTCATGACAACCTACAAGTTAATTAATGGTGCTTTAACTACATTCTCTCCTTCCATGCCACATATATGAAACAGTTAAATAGCCCAACGGCGTTTTATTTATACCTAAAAGGCACACGATACATGTACTAGCGTTTCAATTTCCCGCCAAGATTCAACGGTGATCAATGGAATAAACAAAACATATATTTGTTGGCATTCTCCCTAGCATCTGTACACATGGACCAATGACTTATGAAAAGAACCTAATTGAAACCAAAACCCCAGCAGAAACAATAATTCAAAACCCTAGTTCTATATGTGCCACAAATCAATAAAAAGTAAAAACAGAAACCTCAACAAAAAAAAAAGCAGTAAAAGCCCCAAACTAAAGAAATATAACTAAATCAGGAAAACAAACAGAAAATCAAGATCAAAAACCTGAATCTTGGCCTTGACATTGTCAATAGTATCGCTGCTCTCAACCTCGAGAGTAATGGTCTTTCCGGTTAGGGTTTTCACGAAGATCTGCATCTTTCCCGGCTTGTTTTACCCCCGCGCTGGGAACTCTACACGGAGAGGAACCTTAATAAAATATTTTCGCCTGATAGCTTCGATTTTAAGCGGGTATGGCGATATCTATGGGTTTAATTGAATGTGGACCATGAAATCTGGACCCTACAATTATTCTCTGTTTGCTATCCAGCGATCTTACACGTTCGTTCAATTTCAATTAATTGTCAAAGGACGACGTCTCGTCATTTGTCAATAAAATCAACTTTTTCATTCAATATTTTTTTGCCATATCATTTTCGGTAAACGCTTATGTACCATTTTGATATACAGGAAATTGAAGCGGGTGGCCTGTAACCTTTTCTAAAAATGCAAATAGGTCTCATAGTTTAGAGGTTGGCAATGCCCTTCCAAACCTTTATATAAAGAGTGTTATGTAGCCCCCACCGGGGTTACAACCCTAGTTTAGATGGTTCTAAATTATTGATTAAATGATGCCACCTAGATTGGGGTTGTAATCCCAATAGGACTAAATAACATTATTCGTATAGAAATATATGATTGAAAGACCTTTGAATGACTACATTAAAATTTTGTTATTAGTTCGTGCAAAATGGACTTACTGAAATATAGAAGCGCAAAACTTCAATCCCCATTTTTCTACTTAAAACAATAAAATATGGATTAAGATAAACAGTTTAAAAAAGAAAGAATGGAAAAAATTCTCTTCCCCAAACCCTGCCCAACCACTGCTACTCCATATGCAACCACGCCAATATGTCCATCTCTACTTGCACTCTCAACCTTCCATTGAGAAATTAATGGAATGTCTCATGTAGTTTTCGCATTAACCACGGATCTCCCTAGTTATTTTCCATCACAATGAAAAATACCATGGTTTGGGATGCGAGAGGATGAAATTCTCCAACGGTGACAGCGATGACGGTAGGACATGGTGGGTGCTATAAACTATAGAAAGTAATCTATTTTGAAATCATCGTACTAAAATTATAAAAGTGCTCATTTGCTATTTGAAAACTTAGACGTGTGCACTAAACATGTAAATTTAATGGAATTGGACGATAACCATCCAAAAGTCCTTTACCCGCTTGGAAATATAAGGGTTTGGGACGTGCTATCAAATAATTTAAAGGTTTGGCATCTATTTGCATTTTTTTTTTATTTTGAAACATTTAGGTCACCGCTGCAATTTTCCCTATTTTTGTCCTTTTTCAATTTATTTTATTTTAAGAATTGGGAAATATTCCAAATTTAATTGTTGAAAGAGGAATAAGAATATCTTTGGTTTTAGTTAGAAACTCTTTCAGTTAGATAAAAAGTTCCTTATATTATCTAAACGCACTCAAAAACAACTTCCAAATTTTAAAAATGGCCTTCAACTTTTCAAAAAACATGCCAATGTACGTAACCTTAGAAATCTAAAGCGAACTGTATATGGGAAGAGACGAATCATTTGCCATCCATTCAAAAGTAACAAAGGCAGCATGTCAGAAAGTTTGATTTGGCTTTTGCCAAACAACTTGAAATAGTGAAGTTATCTTGCATGCTTGTTTAGATTCGATACATGTAATAAGATTGATGATACCACTCCCACATATTCTTCGAGCAAACTTTCATTTTAAAGAATCTTCTCGTTTGCTTTCTGGATGAACAAAATTATACGGCCACGTCCCTATGCTTGAGTCACTCGATATTGAAATTTTTACCTATAGTTCAAGAAAATCGTAAAAACGTAAAGTAGCCAACTAGTGTTAATATTTTCCCAATTAATTATAAATCTTTTTCATCAAATCTACAAGAATCTCCTACACTAGTGACCAATTACGATGATTTATTGAAAAATGAGCATCTGGATATATTTGATTACAAGAATAAATTTATATGTAAAGAAAATAAATTATATGCAATTGAGTTATTGAAAAGTGTGAATTGCCTAAAATAATAAAAACCTACCCTCCCTCCTCAAGAAAATATTTTCCTTATTTTTTAGAAAAATATAATTACGTGACCAACTTTTGGAAAATATTTTTCATGGAAAAAAATTGTTAATCAAACACCCCAAAAGTAGAAATAGAGATGGGCATTTTTTTTTTTTTTTGGCAGAATCGGATAGAACCAGTTGGTTCGGTTCCGATTCCTTTATTAAATGGATCCATTTTGGACCATGCATTTAGAACCGATCAATTTCGGTCTAATTCTCGATACTACTTTAAGAACCAATAGTAATTAGTAAATTCGGTTCTCCCTCATTTCTCTCTTTGTTAGTATATTGCAGAAATGTGTACTGGATATTTGAATACTAAACCCTAAAATTATTTCACACTAAAATTGTATTTTCCATACACTTTTTTATCTTTCTTTTACCTTAAAACTTAATGAATAATCAACATTTAAATTTAAATAATGTTATGCATACTTTACAAAAATTCATAGATTTAATACAATCTCAATAGAAAAAAAATGTATTTTTAGTTCAATCTTTCATAAGAATTCAGATTTCTCGTTATTTTCAAAATTGTCAATCATCAAAATCAAGATCTTCTCCTTCAAAATTATTGAGGATAATTTGATTATAAATACTATATACATTTTTTAATATATTGTTGCATGAATTTTCTTAAAAATTAATTTTGATCCAGATTTTACAGTTTATGTTATGTTTAATAATTTATCATTTTATGCCCTTATTAATTGTTCTTGAGCCTTGCGGCGTATTTTTGTTTGTTGCATTATTTTATTAATTTATATATTAGTAAATTACAAGAATAATAAGTGATTTTAACTCCATTTTATTTACTTTTAATCTGACAAGTAGTTTAATACTTTATTTTTATAAAAATTTTCATATAAAGAATCGAACCGGACTAAACCAGAACCAGTTGGTTCAACTCTATAGTTAGATATGGAAACATTGGTTCCATTTTTAAGATTTCCATCGATACTCGATTTGGTTCGATTCTGAAGGAAATCGGACCGCGCCCACTCCTAAGTAGAAACTTGGGTGAAAAAAATAATATTTTTTTATAAATAATAAAACTAAACAAATACACCCTTATTTTTCCAGATTATCGAATTAGGAATTTAGAATTTTATTTAGTTGTGATATTGTTGCCCATTTATCATTTTCTGAAGTATCGAATTACATATTCCTTACACATGTAAAAACACTTACTTTTCTTTGAAAATGGTAAAGTATGATCAACGTGATCGAACAAGTGATTGAATCACAAAAATAACCGAATAATAATGAGTTCAACGAATTCACTATGTGCCATTAACACAAATTTTCTCTCTTCTATGGTGTTTTAAAAAAAGGAAATCGCCTTTCATTATAGAGCAAATTTCATCTCTTACAGAAGTCGTACACCAATCTGTAAGAGTTTTAACAAATACAAATTTGTAGTTTGTACTCAGAAAAATTTGGAATGTAATATATTATATATTGCATTTGTATATCATGGTGTGCATCATGATTAGCGTTACGTCTCTTCCAGCGAAACTTTAAGTATGGTCAAGTGGTAGCTACACAACAAGTGAACCAATGTCCGCACTCTACGTCATTTTGCTTATATGGCAATTGGCCAAACCCCCATAGCTGAACCTCAATTTGGCCGAGCACCCATTGGTCGAACCCCAATGGGGAGTTGAGCCTTCATGGGTGAGGAGAGATAGGTAAAGGCATTTTAGATAAGATCTTGTATCAAGTGGAATGTGGGACAACTCACTGAATAAGCGGCTATATTCAATCAAACAAGTCAAGTTTAGTCTTACATATCAAGTCTAGGGCTGCCAGCTGTCACAACATTAAATGAAGCATGGCCTAGGAATGATTGATTGATGTCTATAACAAGAGGCTCCAACCGCTAGGGTGAGGCCAAGTATCTCTTCATCCAACGACTCTTACTCATTATTTTCTATTATAAAAGCCCACACTTAACCATTTCAAGTTAATGCAAGTTTAAACTCTCAAACTACAAATTTGCTCTTTCATTATTCTTCATACATATACCCCCTTTTTTATTGGAGGATCACATCTAAAACTCTCCCACACTTATATATTTTCTTCCCCAACTGACTTGACTGTCGAAATGCGTGTGGCCAACTCCATCCCTACCGAACGTGGCCACATGTAGCTAATAGTTTATTCAAGTGTATAGAAATAAGGCTTGCGTGGACGTGAGAGACCTTATGATTTATTGACCGCGTTGGAGATAATTTTTGGGGGTCAACAGATTGGCACTATCTATGGAAAACCACACTATAGGCACGAACATCCTGTGGAAAAAAATCATGGAAAGAGTGCCTAGGCTTCCCCTTTAAAAAGTGTTTTGTTCTTGAAGAAAGAACAAGTAGAAGCCCCTGAAGGAAAAGAAAATTCTAAGCTCAACGCAATTCATTGACATGTGATACTCTTCGAAAAATAAATATTATAAGTTTAAGATCCACTTAGAAAAGCCCATCTTTGAAGAAAAGATATGCCTCCTCACCATGAATTCAAGCAATGAAGAGGCCTCCCCATTGAAAAAGGTTATGTTCATGAATGAAAAGCAAATGGAAGGCCCAAACACTGAAGATTCGAAGTTCGACTCAACATTTTGGATGTTCACTCCTTGGAAAATGAGTATTTTAGGACAGAATAAACTCAAATAAAAGAGACATCCACCCACAATAAGTGCGAGTAATAAAGATAGACACCCAAGATCAAGAGTGGTCCCTGAAGAAGAGGTCCTCTAGACCAAAGTCACCATTATGCAATAACTTTGCCAAATGTAATGAAATACGCATAGCTCATGTTCATGTAAATGTAATGAAATATGAAAAAAATGCCATATGCGGAAGAACTCCTCAAAAGGGGAGGCCTTTGAAAGGGAATCACTAATCGAATAACCCTTGAAAAATGGGCGGCATCTAAAGAAGAGACTATAAAGAGAACTCCTAAAGAAGGGGACAAGTTTGAAGTATTAAAAGGTCTCATCCTAAAACATGGGACTTCGCCTCTGCACAAATGCTTCATCTATTTTCAGAGGCTTCATTCTTATAGAAATACTTAAACTCTACAACCATGATTTTTTCAAGTGTAGATGCCTCATATTGGCCTATTCAATAGCGCTTCCGCCATGCAACCCTTCTTCCTGACCTATGCATCAGTATCTCCCACATGTGATAAGGAAAAAAATCTCAAATTGGAGAAGAACAATATAAAAGAGAAAATGACTAAAAGCGAATTAAAAGTAAACTTGGGACTAAAGTGGAAGGACTTTGGATACAATTTATCAACGGTATGATCAAAATAAAAATCAAAATATGGGGACAAAAATGTAGAAGATGAAAAGTTAAGTGACTTGACCATGAAATTATTGAGAGACTTGAAGGTAATTTTTAGCGTCATTTATGCATCAACACATCTCCCATGAAATGAAGACCCCCTAAAAGAGGTGGCCTCTGAAGATGTCATGAATAAAAGAACCCTTGAAAAAGGGAAGCCACTAAAAAAGGCCATGAATGGAATGACCCCTGAAGGACTCTTAAAGAAGGGGTCTTATTTGAAGAATTATGAGGCTTCATCCATAAAGCATAAGATCATCTTTAAAACTACAATTTTTTTTACGTGTTAAAGCCTCATCTCACATACACATGAGGGCCTCCAACATCCTTGAAAAACGGAGGCTTCTGAAGAAAAAGCTATGAATAATAACTCTTAAAGAAGAAAAGCCCCTGAAGAAGAAAGGACCTTTGAAAAAGGGGATCATACTTGATGAATTAATAAGCCCTATCATTTAAACATGGGACTCCGTAATGTAAGGCCTCATCCCACCTATGCATCAGTACCTACACTATACAATGCCTCATCTCGCCTATGCATCATTGCTTCCACCATACAAGGCTTCATCTTAACTATGTATCAATGCTTCGACTATATAAAACAATTTCCATGGAGGAAGCCCTTGCAAGGAAGAGCTATCTCCTTGCAAAGAGGTAAAATAGTCATATTAAGGACAAGTATGATATATCCCATAGATAGCCACAACTTGTTGCCTTAGAAAATTAACCCCTTTCAGATAGATCAAACACCATGAAAAACGCCCTTGTAAGGAAAAGCTATCCCTTTGCAAGGAGGTAAAATAGCCTCATCAAAGACAATTGTGATGCATCCAACAGAGAGCCACAACTTGTTGCTTTAGAGGATTAACCCCTTCAGTGAATGTATCAAACACCTTAGAGGAAGCATTTGCAAGGAGAGATATCCCTTTGCAAGGAGGTAAAATAACCTCATCAAGGACAAGTTTGATGCATCCCATAGAGAACCACAACTTGTTGCCTTAGAAAATTAACATCTTCCATGGATGGATCGAACACCATGAAGGAGGTCTTTGCAAGGAAGAGCTATCCCTCTGCAAGGAGGTAAAATAGTCTCATCAAGGACAAATATGATGTATCCCACAGAAAGCCATAACTTATTGCCTTAGAGAATTAACCTCTTCTATGGATGATTCAAACACCATGGAGAAAGCCCTTGCAAGAAAGAGTTATCCCCTTGCAAGGAGGTAAAATAACCTCATCAAGGACAAGTGTGATGCATCCTACAAAGAGCCACAACTTGTTGCCTTAGAAAATCAACCCCTTCCATGGATTGATTAAACACCATGGAGGAAGTCCTTACACGGAAGAACTATCCCTTCAATTCAACCTTATCAACGGTTGCCTCCTTTCGAAGGGGCTCTCCCTTAGGCAAAAGGTCTCGACCAAGTTCAATACAGCCTTATCAACGGTTGTCCTTTCCTAAATTGGCTCTCCCTTATGCAAATGGTCTAGTCTAAGTTCAATTCAACTTTATCAATGACGACCCCTTCCCTAATGGGCTTTCCTTTATGCAAAGGGACTCACCTAAGTTCAATTCAACATTATCAAATGCTTCATCAACGATTGATTCTTTTCAAAGGGGCTCTCCATTATGCAAAGGGTCTCGATCAAGTTCAATACAGCTTTATCAACGGCTGTCCTTTCTCGATTGGGCTCTCCTTTATGCAAATGGCCTCGTCCAAGTTCAATTCAACTTTATCAACAATTGTCCCTTCCCGAATGGGCTCTCCCTAATGTAAAGGGCCTCACCCAAGTTCAATTCAACCTTATCAACAACCATTTCTTCCCGAATGGGCTATCCCTTATGCAAAGGGCCCCACACAAGTTCAATTCAACCCGATCAAATGCTTCATCTTCAACAAAAGGCTTGCCTAAATATAAGGGCATTGCCTTAAATCAAGTTCGCAAACTGATTCAAAAATTTACTCATATTATTTATATATATATATATATATATA
>CAIGRB010145052.1:0-18714 GCA_903798255.1 Fraxinus quadrangulata
GGTGATATAACGATTCGAAAGGTTGTTTGAAGATGTGAGAGACATATTGGATCCGCAAGACACATTGCTTGCTAACTTACGTAGGGAACAAACTATAGATATTCGTAACGCAAAGAGGCAAGGAAGGCGGGATCATCGAGCAGTTTGCTGGTGAATGGGAAGCAGATAGTGACACTAATGAGGATGCACTGGTGGATGTCGATTTAGGAAGAATGAGAGATAGAGGGGTTAGAAATGAAATAATGGGTAGAGATCTTGTTGAAAATGGTGTTGATAGAAGTATGGGCAATATCAAAATAACAATTCTTTCATTCAAAGGAATGAGTGATCCGGAGACATACTTGGAATGGAAAAAGAAAGCAAAAATTGTGATGCTTGAATTTACCGATTATATTATCATTTGATGGGATCCAGTAGTAATATCCAAGAGAATCAACCGTGAGAGACCTATTAATATCATTAGATAGGGAATTTCATCAAAAATTGCAAAGTCTCTTACCAAGGTTTTAGGAGTGTGGATGATTATCACAAAAAGATGAAGATTGCTATGATTAGAGTGAATGTTGAGGAAGATAGGGAGGCCACCATGGATCGATTTTTGAATGATTTGAATATGGATATAGCTAGTATGGTAGAGTTGCAACATTATGTGAAGTTGGAAGACATGCTATATCTAGCTATGAAGGTGGAAAGGCATTGAAAAGAAATGGGGCAGCTAGATATTGATCAAGTTCTAACTCTTCTTGGAAATTGAAATAGGATAACAATGAAGGTGATGGTGCTATTTCAAAAGGTAGAATTGAGCTATTGAAGAGAGAAGAGGAAGTTGCTAGCAAAATTATACCCAAAAAAGATTTCCAACTCTATCGGAATTGGGATATCAAATGTTTTAGGTGCTTAAGATCGGGACACAATGCTTCTCAATGTCCAAACAAAAGGGCTATGATCTTGCGCGAAAATAAAAAAGTAGTGAGTGATAGTGAGGGTCAATATAATGACATGCCGAAATTGGAAGATGCTAGTGATGGTGAAAAAAGTGGAGTACGCGATGGGAGAGCTATTGGTTACACGATGAGCTTTTAGTACTCAAATCAAAGTGTGTTCAATTTTATTCTAATTGGCAAGTCCGTGAATAAAAAAGACTGAAATTAATATGATGTAAAAATCAAGAAGTTGAAATTTGTGTCAATTGAGTTGTATAAGTTCTAGGGTTCGAGTATGAAAAGAGGAAAATAACGGTGCCGCAATTTCGCTAAATCATCACCATGTCTTCGCTCAAGAGACAGAACTAGAAACATTGTCGCTCACCTAACACCTTGTCTTCGCTCGAGCGACATCCTGTCGTGTCGCTAAGCCTTCGCTCGAGAGACAGGGTTATCCAGAAAGTTATGATTCGCATTTTTAAAGTTTTTTGTCCGGCCCATTCAACCCTGAACCTCAATATAAATACCTGCAGTCCTCTAAACAATTTTTTTTCCAAAGGTTGAACATTGAGAGAACTCATATTGCTCCATATCTTCATCATCAAATTTATCCATAGTCTTCAACCTTCGTAGTTTGATTTGTTCTTGACGGTGAAAACATCAAATCCACTTAATCTAAATACCAAACTACTTACTTCCTAAACATCTGTTACACTTATAAAGATCAAGAGAAGGTGAATGGAGTTCCAATTGTTAGAGAACATGAAATTTTTCATTGATCCACAGAAGATAGATGAATTCATGAAGTGAGAAGTTGGTGCAGGGTATGCAATCGAGGAGGGCTGTAGAAATTGTAGTCAGGAGGTTAGAAAATACTAGTGTTAGTCGAGTCTGACGGACTGTAAGTTTAAATTCGTTTATAGTGGATTTTGACAGGCAAAGTGCTTGGAGTTTTATCTAGTTGGGATTTCTCCGTGATCATTTTGTGAGTTATTATTTGTTTTCATATAATTGAAGAAGTTCAAGATAAGTAAATTGAATTGATTGATTAACCATCTAAAGATAATTAAAAATGACTTGTTTCAATTTAATTATTAGTTTTTTAAATTCCACATAATCACTTATTCACCCACTTTCTAGGTGTAATTTGGGTCGAATCTCGGATTTCAAAGTGAATAACTTAGAGCAACAAAGGGAGAACATATTTCATGTGAGATGTCACGTTAACAACAAGGTATGTAGTATGATTATTGATAGAGGTATTTGTACCAATATGGCTAGTACTATACTTGTTGAAAAGTTGGGATTAACTATGTTAAAACATTCTAAGCCTTACAAATTGCAATTATTGAATGAATGTGAAGAGGTTAAGGTGAATATGAGAGTGTTGGTAAGTTTCTCAATTAGAAGGTATCATGATTAAATGATGTGTGATGTGGTGCCTATGCATGCCGGACATATCTTGTTAGGAAGCCCATGACGGTATGATAGGAAGGTGAAACAAGATGGATTTAAAAATAGGTACAACTTTGTAAAAGATATTTGTAAAAGATGGGAGAGCTGTTGCTCTTGTACCATTAAGACTACAACAGGTCTATGAGGACCAATTGAGATTGAGATGCGAGGAAGCAAATGAAAAAAAAAGGTGAAATGAGATTAAAAGAGAAGATAGTGAGGTGAGTAATTATGAGAAAGAAAAGAATAGAGTTACAAGAAAGAAAGTCTATTGAGAGGAGAGAAAAAGTGGGTTTCTATGCAACAAAAGTAAGATTGAGAAGGCTTTAGTGGGAACAAACAAAGCCGTCCCCAGTTTGGATATTTCTTTATTGTAGGATCTCAAAAACGCGTTCCATAAAGACTTATTTAGTGGGATACCACTCATTGAGTATCTAATTGATTCAATGCAAGTGGAGGATTTGATGAGCATTGAAGGAGAAGCATTCAACTATAGCATGGTAAAGAATCAATACCCCATACATAGGTTATATGATGGTCTAGCACATAGTAATATTTTTTCACATGGAGCATGTACTTTTACACATATTAATGCATGTAATATTTCTATGAGAATAACAAGTTATTTGTCATATGCATTCATAGGTAATCAATTATTAGTTAATGATATTCTAGTATGTTGCAAGAAATTTATTGAGCATGATAGACATTTGGGGTGCATTGTTGATGATTTGAGGCATAAGTATCTGTATTTCAATCTTCAATTCCTTAACTATTTTGGCTCGAATTTATGGAATATGTTAGAAACCAATTTAGTATCATCTACTACTTGTACTACATTTTTTATATGGTTTATGGTTTAAATCCGTTAACTTTGTTTGGTTTAATTCCTTTAACTATTATTGTAAGTGATAATTTAGATGAAAAGCATGAGATTGAATTTTATGCATCTCGAAGTAGTAAAAGGAAAAGGTGTAAAGTATTCGAACTAGGTGATTGGGTTTGGGTACTTAAGCAAAAATGGTTTGTTTGATTGCAAAAATGGTCAAGATTACATCCTAGAGGAGATGGACTATTCCACATCATTGCAAGGATTGAAATCAATGGCTACAATTTAACTCTTCAATGTAAGTTTATGATAATTTACATTTCTATTATTTTTTTATCTTTCTTTCTTTGATACAGGTACTGATTCGAAGTCAAATTCTTTCGAAGAGGAAGGGAATGATGTGATCCAAGATACGAAGGCAAGTTCGGGCAAGGATCTATTAATCATTGAGGAAGGGCCTATGATTAGGTCGCGAGTGAAGCAGGTCAAAGAAGCTATGTGTGATTGCTTGTTCAAACAACAGTGGACGAAACATCACAACAAATAAATGAACTAGTTTTATGTTGGGATTGGAAGAAGAAATCAGATGAAAATGCATGGTTCAAGAAACAGACGAGGAACCTATTTGGAAAAACTATGCGACCGCATAGTTATATTAGAGGTGCGACCGCATAGGCCCTTACCGAAACGAAGTTGAAGGTTCAAGATACAACTATGCGACCGCATGCCATTAGCCTATGCGGCCGCATAATATCAAGATTATACGTTGATTTTGTGACTTTCTTGGGTTGAATCAATCTTATGTGGGTTTCGTAGTTTCAATTGCTACATGAGTTCACATCGCACTCCTTTAGGAAGATAAGAGCATTTCCTCCAACCTAAATCAGTGCATCAATTTTAACATCAGACCATTCATACAAAACTTGTACAATACAAAATTTTATAGTGGATATGTAAAGAATAAAAGATTATAAAACATATGAATGTAAGAGATAGGAGATTTTGGAATAGAAAAACGAAATGAGGAAGTCACCTTTGAAATATGTGTACCATGATTTCTATGCACACCACAGTAGTGACGGACCCAATACAAAAGTTCAACTCGAGCAAACGTTGATCATAGACTGTTGACAATTAGCGATCGTAAGAATGTGATCGTTTATTAATATTTAATTAAATAATATTAAAAATTATTCAATATATGTGTGTGTGTGTGCGCGCGCGTGTAAAAATTATGAACTTCCGTTTCGGTTGAAAAAATCATTCCATAATCTACAATTGCAAATTGCCCAAATTTATTTTTCAATTGCAATTGATTAAAAAGTAAAGTACACATTTGAATCGTAATTCTTAAATCACAACTTAATGACTCATTAATGATAAATTAAAATTCATAATTCAAGCAATAGTGCAATATAAATTATTTACCCCAAATCACAAATTCATAAATCAGTGAAATCACAATTCTCATTTCAAATTTTCAACGCCAATTCGCCAAATTAATTCATGATTCATACAACATAAATCATGATTTTAGCTCGTAAGGATTGTCATAACTCATAAATAAAAATAACACTAAAACCAAAAAAAAAATAGTAAAATCAGGAAAAAAAAATATGAAGAAGTTTCAGCCCAAGGCAAAGGGCCCAATTACAAAAAAAAAAAAAAAAAAGTTAGGCTTTCAGCCCATTGAGCCCAACACAGGAAAAAGCCCAATTACAAAAACAAAAAAGGAGAAGGAAGAAAAAGAGGAACAATTAAGAGAATTTGAGTTTGTTTTTGATAAAATGCAATACCCGTCAATATATTCACAGATTAAAGCACAAGTAGCACATCCATAATTCACAAAACATGAAAAATTGAAGTGCCCAAGGTATGAATCCATAAACACAAAATTTTGTTATTATAACAACTACAACCTCACTCAGCTGCAAAAATTGCTGAAGGTACTGGACTAAGGGCGACGCTCATAGAAATATCCATGTCGCCCGTTGACGGTTGCTCTAGGAAGAACAATATGTGTACTTCATCTTCCTCCTCCTCCATCTCTTCTTCCTGAAACAACCACCCTAAACGCCCAACACTCTCCTCCACCATCTCCACAAGTCCACTGCCCTCGCCTGTGCGCCGATCTCCTTCTTCCTCCCAATGGCATGAAACTGTTCGGAAGAAGCTCAGCATGCGCGGTCGCGCCCTCTCGCCTGGTGCTGGGTCCATCACTGCACCACAGCACTATAAGAAAATAAATACTCCAATACTTGTGTTCATTTTTAATATTGCCACATAGATAACTGTGAGTTTGAATTCTTAACCTTTTAAGGTAAACAAACAACTATTACTCATTTCCCTACGTACTTGTGACATTTTTTTGACTCACTCCCCAATTCAAATTGCTCTGACAAAAAACCAGATGGCGGCATGATTTTGATGGATCCTTGCTTTTCAATTACACCGACCACTTTACAAAATTACCCTAATTGATCGAAAATAAAAGGAATGTTGTCGTGGGTGAGTAATTGGCAAGCCACATTTGACTTCTTCACGTGAAAATGGGTAGACATTTATGGCCAAGCAACAATGTAGTGGGAAGAATTTTCCAGTAGGAATAAGTGGTTCAATTTTTGTCCTTCACTTTGAGTTTTCAACTCCTACTAATTTGACAAAGGACTGTATTACAATGAACCATTTTTTTCCAACCATGTACGTGTCAACGCTTGTTTTGTGTCATATTGTACTATTGACTATTCACTATCATTACAAAATTAAAGTAATACAGTTGAAGCGTTTGCAAAATATTAGATGCATTTTTTTTTAATTTTTAACCAATTTTCTAAAATTCGTGGTTTCTCGAAAATGAAATAATTTGAAAACGCGAAATTGTTTTCAAGCGATAAAATATCTTACGGAATTAACTACGAGAAAGGATTCCTATTATCTCTGAAAAATTACGTTCCAATAATGTCAACATGTGAGTTTTACACCGACAAAAAAACTCATTGTCGTTGGGCCATATAATCGTGAAGTCGGTCTCATTCACCACTGCGCGGCATTTCAGTTGCATTCATTTCGATGGTGATTTCGTCATCCTCATTAGGTAGCTCCACTGTTGAAGCATTAAGGTCTGTCTCAACTCTCGTAAATGCCACGTCAATGACTCCAGCCCGTCTAAGAAAGTTGTGTACACCCATTGTTGCTACAACAATTGTTAGTTTTGTTTGAAATGAATAGCTCGGGAGCGGTTCAACTTGAGGCACTCATCATGCCAAAATGTAACTAAAAGAGCCTTCAAGGAAGCATCTGTTATTTAATAATTGTATCGGTGTGATTGATGGAATGCATGTTAGAGTTGTCCTACCTTACCACAAACGGGTCAACTTTATTGGCCGCAAAGGGACATGATGCTCTGCCCCTGCGTTGTAGTTCGAGTGCAGATTAATTGTATTTGCTGATATCGCAATGACTGCTCGTAACACTTCTTTGAAGTAGTGGCATACCATTTGTAATGAATGATTAAATAATGTCGAGACCTGCCTATAACCCTTCACATGGGCTAATATGCACAAAAACATACCAACATGGTCGTACACGTCCACGTGCCGATTGCTTCTCAGTCCGCAATCATCACAAAGAATATTTGCAAAACGTCTCAACATTGTAGAGTACATTCGAAACTCCTGGTAGTAGAGTTGTCAAGTGCTTACTTTGCCTCTAACATAAACATATGACCGTTCCTCGTAAAAGGATATCTAAGAATACGTCGACGGTGTGCATGATAGTAGTTCCTCACATTGCATTCGACTAGTCTGCAATATCGTAACTGCTCCATTATATCTGCTGCTAACTCTGTCAAATAGTCCTCATCTTCGACTTCATCCTTAGAATTCGACTCCGAGATTAGACAGCAATCGAAGTCGAAGTCCGCAACTCAATATTTTTTGCTAAAAAAGAAATGCACACGTCACTAATACATTTCCAGAGAGCAAGAACTCCACTTGAGGAGACTACCCTTAGGGATGGCAAAAAATCTCGGCTCAAAAAAGCTCGAGTCGAGCCCGAACTTTTTTTTCGCCTTGGCTTGTTAACATAGTTAGGTATATTGGAGGCTTTAATATGTTTGAAGGATTGAGAATGTGCAGATTTCGTTTTCAAGAACAAGTTGACAGTATAATGGCTGAAGAGTTACAACAGATTCAAGTATAAGATATTGTAAGTTTTTAAAATGATTAGATTCAAAAAATATGTAATTTCTAAATGTAAAAAAAAAATTCAATTTTAAATTCTTTAAATAAAAAATGTAAATTTTACATACCAAAAAAAAAACTGGCCCGAGCTCGGCCCGCTAAGGCTTGAGCCAAAAGCTCGAGCCAACCCTCATTTTTTTTGGCCAGGCTTTGCTCGGCTGGGCTCGGCTGGGCTCGACTTGGCTCGGGCCCAAAAAAGCTTGAGCCGAGCCCGAACTTTTTTTTTTTTTGGACTCGGGCTCGGCTTGTTGACATAACTAGCTACCCTTGTAGTATATGCATAAACAAATGTTGGTAATCAACTAACATTTAAAAGAAGAATTCGTTGGATAGCCTGGTCAAGTCAAAGTCACTACATTCATTAAAGTAAATGAAGGACATTACACAAATTTCACGGTGACTCTATTACAATATTTTCATTTCAAAAGCCAGCCACAATTAGGCTGAAAAAATCTCATAGGCATGGGAAGCCCACGGCCTTCAATGATTTATATATGAATCAGGTTAATATAGATAACAAACCCCAAAGGTTGAACAATATAATAAACAAATAACTAAATGTAAATCATGACGAACTGAAATTAATCCATCATACGGGTATATTAGGGAGATTGAAACAAAGCAAATACATACAAGAAATGAAACTAAACAAACAACCTACGGATTTCACTTCTTCTGACCTTTTTTGTGGTCAGCTAAAACCCACTCAAGCCGATCCATCTTCTAATCAACATCCATCATAACTTCGAACATGTCCCTAGTATTCTTACACGATATAAGCATGCACGCGTAGTGAAACATCTCAATTTTTTGCTTAAGTCGGCCAGTCGCTAACTGCTCCTCAAGATGTGTTTTTATGTCATTCTTAGCTAGACGGATGATATCATTGATCTTTGTGGACACTATCGACGGCGCTGCTATCACAGTCCACAGAGTATGACAATTCCCAACTTGTCAATTTCTTATTCTTCCCCTTCTGCTTTCCTGACCCTGAACTTACATTTCTCCCCGTTATGAGCGCCTAAAATAGACATGCTCGATTTACCTTTTGTGTTTGCCTCGTCGCTTGAGCCGCTACTCTTGCCATGTATAGGGATCGCATCTAGAAATTCCTCTATACCGCTATCTTCAAACAAGTCAAACCCTGTTCTACATAGCTTCATCAATTTGACTGCAAATTTTTCACTGTCAAACGTGTCTCCAAACAACTGACGATATCAAATATAGATGCCACTTACGTCTTTCTCCTTGTAATTATTGTTTTCCTACGTCAACATTTGAGATAAATAAGTACTATGACAAACAGAGTACAAGTGATAGAAGAGAGAGAAACCTTAATTTTCCGACACCACCATTCTTCATCAACGCAAATGTGTGAGGTTGTTGAATTGAACTCAACCTCAGTGCAATTAAGCAACTGTCTTACCCGGTGGTCTCACCTCATGGAGTTCCATTTGTTTCGCAATACTGCTTACTGTATTTGCTCCCAGATGTAGTGTTGAACAAAAATATAACTTGCTCCCACCCGTGTTTGGTGAAGCATCGACCTTGTCGATGTCCCTCTGCAATGGTTGTTTCACAGGAGGCGATGAACACCTTTAGTACCATCGAATTCCATCGTGCATTTTTTCGGGAGCCTTCACACACATATGCATGCCGTAAATAATCTATTTTGAGAGAAAAAAGGGCATGCCTTAAAAGTACACCATAAATTGTCAACTTTTATGGCATGCAAAGAATGTACGCTGTAAATACCTTATGTAATTGATCATTTAAAACATACATTTAAGGTGCGTCGTAAAAAGTCTATTCTTGCAGCAAGCGTCAATTGCACGCCGTAAACATATGCCGTAAAAAACTATTTTTGTTGTAGTGCATAATTAGCATGTTATCACATATAGACATACGATTACATATGTATTAGGTGTGGTTTTAATATAAACACATTNATGTTTTGTCAACATTTTCTTAGTAGATATGATAATAGTATGGTTGCTACCCATAATTAGCATATCATCCACATATAGGCACACAATAACATATGCATTTGGCGTGTTTTTAATATAAACACATTTATCACACTCGTTAATCTTCAAATCATTTGACAACATAATTTTGTCAAATTTTGCATGCCATTGTTTTGGCGCTTGCTTTAGTCTGTATAACGATTTAACGAGCCTGCACACATTTTTCTCCTGTCCAGGAATAATGAACCCTTCGAGTTGTTCCATGTAAATTTCTTCTTCTAACTCACCATTTGAGAAAGCTATTTTGATGTCCATCTGATGAATTTTCAAATTATGCAATGCTGCAATTGCAATTAGTATTCTAATAGATGTCATCCTTATCATAGGTGAGTATATATCAAAATAATCAAGGCTTTCTTTTTGTTTGAATTCTTTAACTACCAATCTGATCTTATATTTATCAACTTATCCATCAGTCTTTAATTTTCTTTTAAAAATCCATTTACAACGTAACGGTTTGTTATCAAGTAGGAGATCTACAAACTCTCAAGTATGATTCTTCATAATAGAATAAATTTCACTATTGATAGCTTCTTTCTATAATGGAGCTTCTGGACAAGGCATTGCTTCTTTGAATGTCCTAGGTTCTTTTGCTAAAAAATGTAGACCAAAAGACGTAGATGTTTTCGTCCTTTTGCTACGTCTTTATTCTTCATCATTACGATGATTACCAATTGCAGTATTATAAGTTCATTTTTGCAAATCTATCTCTTTCCTATCCTTACAAGAAAAATTGTCCTAAAAAATTACAGCATTCCTAGATTCAATGATAGTATTTTCATGTACATCTAGAATGTCAAACTTATGTATGAGGAACCGATAAGCATTACTATTATTAGAAAAACCAATGAACATGCAATCGATTGTTTTAGACCCTATTTTAATTTGTTTAGGATTTGGTATTTCTACATTAGCCAAACACTCACACTTTTAAGTATTTGTACGAAAGTTTATGACCTTTTTATAACTCATAATGAGTTTTATTCATACTTTTGTATGGTAATTTATTTAGAATGTGGTTAGCTGAGAGAATTGCTTTCCCCCACAAATTTTGAGGTAAACCAGAACTAATCAACATAGTATTCATCATTTCTTTCGGAGTATGATTTTTGCATTTTGCAATACCGTTCAACTGAGGTGAATAAGGAGCCATACTTTATGAATAATCCCAGAATTTGAACAAAATTCTATAAGCAGTGCTCCATATTCCCCACCTCTATCACTATGAGCAACTTTTATTTGTTTGCTTAGTTGATTCTCAACTTCATTCTTGTACTGTTTAAATACTTCTAAGATATCGTCTTTACTCCTTAAAAAATAGATATAACAGTACCTTGTGCAAACATTTATAAAAGTAATTAAATATTTTTTACTTCCTCTAGTTTGCACAAACTTTAAATCCCAAATATCACTGCGAATTAGTTCTAGAGGATTCGAGATAAAAAACTTTTTACCTCCTCTAGTTAGCACAAACTTTAAATCACAAATATCATTGTTAATTAGTTCTAGAGGATTCGAGTTCCTTTCAACTGAATGAAATGGTGTTTTGGTTAATTTAACCTCTACACATATTTCTCACCGATTAGTTTGATCAAATGAATAGAAGGCAATAAATCTAAACTTACTAATTTGCATAAAATATTAACATTAACGTGTCATAACCTATCATACCATAAATTAGAAGACTCAATCAAGTAAGTAAAAGATTTATTTTTATTAATATCAAAATTACGAAATACAAGCATTACATTCATTTTGAACAGTCCATTGGCTAAGTACCCCTTGCCCACAAACATGCCATTTTTGGTGAGTATAAACTTGTCAGACTCAAATACTAGCCTAAACACATTTTTGCTTAACAAAGCTCCAAATACCAAGTTTATACAAATATTAGGAACATGCAGCACATCGATGAGTATTACTTATTTTTCCGATGTCATCTTCAACACTACTTTACCTAGACCAACAACTTTTGTTGTTTTCGAGTTGTTCATGAATTATTGTCGTCCATTGATAGGACTATAAGATGAAAACATGTCCTTATCGGCACAAATGTGACGAGTAACGCTAGTATCTACGAACGATTCTCTCGGATTGTCTACCATGTTTACTTAAAATACAACATCTGACAGCATTAGTTCAAACACACCGTTAGATAATTTATCTTCATCGGTCAAGTGTACTTAGTCCTTTTGTTTTGTTTTCTGTCGGCTGTCCTTTGCAATGTGACCAGGCTTACCGCAATTATAGCAATCTCCTTTGAATTTCTTGGCCTTGCTCTTTTGCTTGCCATTTCTCAAGTACTTCATTTTCTTGCTAGTATTTGGCTCTACCAAATTGACTTTCTCCATTTACAGCTTTCCATATTTCTTTTCAGAATTTCGATTATCTTCCTCAATTCTTAATCTTACAATCAGATCTTCAAGTCCCGTTTTCTTGCATTTATGTTTCAAGTAGTTCTTGAAATCTTTCCACATTGGTGGTAATTTTTCAATAATTGCTACGACCTAAAATGACTTACAGAGCTTCATACCTTCTGCATGTACATCAAGCAAGATGATTTGTAACTCTTGGACTTGATTCATTACTATTTTGGAATCTACCATTTTGAAGTCCAGGAATTTGGCTACAATGAATTTCTTCAATCCAGCATTTTCTGTTTTGTACTTCTTTTCCAATGACTCTCACAGTAATATAGTTGTCTTGATCGAATTGTATACATTGTATAGTATGTTGTCAAGGTAATTAAGAATGTAGTTCTTGCACAAGAAGTTACTATGACCCCATGTATCGAATGCTGCTCATTTTTTAGGATCTGTTCTTCCTTTTCAACAGTTGGAGTATCTTCACTCAAGAATTTTATCAAATTCAGAGTTGTGAGATAAAACAACATTTTTTGCTGCCATCTTTTAAAAGTCAATCCCGTGAATTTTTTTGGTTTCTCCCCGTGAGCATTGTTAGAGGATACGATAGATGTAGATCCAAAAAAGCTGACAAATGATAAATTAGGTAGAGATGGGAGTGATACTGGTCAAACAAAATAGATGTGTCAGATTCCGTCAATTACTTGTTATTATCGTCTTAAGATTGTTGGTAAATATTGATATTACCGTGAAATACTTTGGGTAGAATACCAACTTGCAAAAATTAATGAAATAAAATGATAATGATCGAGGCAAGAGTTCGACTCTTTCTCCTTAGAACAATAATTCCCTGCACTGGTGCTGATTGTATTTCGGCACTCATCTCCAAAAATACATTGACCTCGACTTGTATTAGTAGCACTCTAAATTACAAGACCCGACATACCTACTAATATTTTTTATCTCTTCGAAAAATTGGAGACTAAAATGCATGAAAATAACTTTCGAGACCGAAATGCAAGATATGAAATAATGCATGGATGAAAGAATATAATTAACAAGAGATAAAATTCAGAATTGATTTTGGAATGAATAAAATATGGTGTATGAGGACATTTATAGAGAAATTAAAAAGTTGTATCTAAAAGACACAACAGTCGAAAAGTTGTGTCTTAAACAGACACAACTCGTTTGGATAGTCAGTTCAACTGTCAATGATTAGTTTCTAAGAAGAAAAAAGCCACGTGTCGCGTATAGAAAATTCGGGAAAAATAAATAACACAAATAAATATATTATTAAAAATATATACCAACTTGACCCAAGCCTAAGAACACGACCCGTGCCTTGCCGAGCCGACCAGTCGAATGGACAGTGGCGATGTGCTCGTGTAGGCTTTAGTTCAACCTACTAGCATGTGTATTCTCTCCCCTTCAAAGATTATTGGTACCCCTTGGGGTCCGAACCAAGTCCTAAACTTGAGCAATATAAAGTGGTTCCTAGTCTTCTAGTTTTCCTATGTGGGATTGTCATTTTTCAATTTCCCACCAAATTTTATTTCAAATTTATTTTAACTTCAAGTGGTCATCTTTTGACCTTAATTTCTCATTCACTCTAAATTGTTTTTGAGAAAAAAAATACATTACATTAATCTACTCATGGAGTAGAATACAGTTGACGAAAGAAATCTTTTGTCCAACTAACGGGATCCACTAAAATAATTGATCAATAGTTGGTCAAACCAACTAATTGAAACCCATTTTTCCAACAATTTGTTGTTGGAGGATACATTTTTGTTGATATTTTGCATGTCCACTTGCAATTGCGGTTTTTAAAATTTAAGTACTTCTTTATCTCTTTCTTTTCTTTGAGTTAGGGAGTAGAGGTTAAAATGCTTCTTTTAATGAATTTAGTTTGGGTAAATATGCCACACCATACCATACCATACCCATTTGCTTATCATAAAGCAAATATGCCCATCCAAACAAGCTTGGGAATACCTTCTATTAGTTTGATTCATTCTTCGATTTTGAGATATTATAGAAATTTGTCACCGCTCTAGGGATGGTAATAGGTTGAGCTGAGCCAGCTCGGTCCTTAAATACACGAGCTAGTGTAGAGTTGAACTGAGTTCATGTCCACAAACTAGGCTCGATTTGGTCATTTGGTTTGTGGCTCGAGTGCTAGCTCTCAGGACAAAATTGTGGCGGCGTTGCTTGAGTGGTAGACTAGCGAAAAAGTGCCAATCTCTCTGGCCCATATTTTGATCACTTCAAGTTTATCACAAATTTCAACTCCTAATTGGATTTCAAAATAGAACTTCAACTAGAATTCGTCAAATTGATTTTGAATAGAATTCCAAAAATTATTCCAAATATAATTCCCCTTAACGTGCTCTTCAATTAGAATTCTCAATTATTTTCAACCAAAAAATCAAGTCACACCCAAATTCTAACAGAGTTGACCAATTCTAATTATCCTAACACTACATTTTTAGAAAGTAGCAGCAAATTCAAAACATATCCTTTTGTTACTCCGATTCGATCGGTAGCCATCCAACGCAAAATCTTTATTGCCCTTTCTGCAAATTAATAAGTTTCTTGCAAATGACGTTTCTCTGCATGTTTCGGGATCATGAAACACATGCCTGCATATCAGCATTGATAATATATTTCTTTGATGTCTGCAGTAATTAATTTGTTTAGTTTCGATAT
Source organism: Fraxinus quadrangulata (assembly GCA_903798255.1). Taxonomy (NCBI): domain Eukaryota; kingdom Viridiplantae; phylum Streptophyta; class Magnoliopsida; order Lamiales; family Oleaceae; genus Fraxinus; species Fraxinus quadrangulata. The sequence continues at coordinate 14,551 of CAIGRB010145052.1, forward strand.
GGTTTGTAATTTGTTGTTGGAGGATATGTTTTTGTTGATATTTTGCATGTCCGCTTGCAATTGCATATTTTAAAATTTAAATATTTTTTTATCTCTTTCTTTTCTTTGAGTTGGAGAGTAGTAGTTAAAATGCTTCTTTTAATGGATATGGGGACTAGTTTGGGTAAAAGTATCCAGTGGCATATTTATTGCAAGTTTGTGGCAATAAATATACCACACCATATCATTCCTATTTGCTTATCATAAAGCAAATAAGCCCATTTATTAGTTTGATTCTTTCTTCAATTTTGAGATATTATAGAGATCTATCACCGCTCTAGGGGTGATAATAGGCTAAACTGAGCCGCTCGGTCCTTAGATACACAAGCTAGTTAGAGTTGAACATCGCTTATGTCTGCAAACGAGACTCGATTTGGTCCTTTGGCTCATGGGTCGAATGTTTTGGAAAATTATTTACTTTGTCATGTGGGCCTATTTATGTAATTAATTGTGATAAAAATCATCTTAAAGTTGAGCCAGTTTAAAGTGATCTAACAAAGAATTTAAGTTATTAGGTTTTGGGTATCTATATAAAGTGTGAGTTAAATATATGTAGAGACCGAATCCATTATGGTCGTATTTGATGATGGGCAGAATACATGTGAAAATTTATAGTATTATGGTCCCCAATTCATGTGTTATTCTAATTATTTGTATCATCTCATCAACACAAGAATATAAGAAAAAACATATTGAAAAGGAAAATCCAAAACTCACATTCAAGATCAACAATTATTGTATCAAGAATCCAGTCCTCGTCAACTTTGGAGTCGCAGTCAGGAATAATCAAAATCTCTCCATCGATATAGTAATTTTCTACAATATCAGCTTCACTTGAAGTTTCTGGTTGTTTTCTATTCTTAATTGTAACTAATTTTTCTCTAGTCTACAACTAGTAGCAATCATTATTTATGTGTCCCTTCTTCTTGCAATAATTACAAACTTTATTGTTAGAGATAGATTTCGAATTGCCCATCTCATAACCACCATGAACAACAAGACCTTATTCATGAGCCTCAGATTCAACAAAATACTTCATCTTCTCCTTTAAAAATAAAGTATCATAAACTTCCTCAACGGTGAGAGTATCACGACTATATAATATCGTGTTTCTAAACGACATTATGAAGTGGGCAACGAATACAATAAAGTCAACCCTAAATCTTTTTCATCGTACTTAACCTCCAAAGTTTTCAAATCAACGACGATCTCTTTAAAAATAATAAGGTGATTTTCTGGAGAAGTAACTTCTGTCGTATGATGAGAATGCAAACGCTGCTTTATGTTCAATTTTCTAGTTAGACTCTTAGTCATGAACAATTACTCCAACTTAACCACAACCATTACGTAGCTGAGATTTTCTCCTTCAAAATGTTTTGAAGAATGTGATTCAAAAGATGAAGACGAATTTGAGAAAGGGCCTTCTCCAATGGTCAATTTTAAGGTATCTTGTCAAATCCCAACAAGGAGTCATCTAGACCCATCTAAGAGAGCACTGCTCACATTTTCACTTGTCATAACCAGAATCTCGTATTGCGATCCAAAAGCGAAATATCATACTTCAAGATTGTTATCCAAAAAAATCAGAACTCCCGAAGAACAACGAACTTAGCTCTGATACCATTTGTTAGGAATTGAAGACAAGATTATATAACAAAATATGAAATAACAATCACAACACAAGAATAATAAAATAACATGGCAAATGAACGAATATTTTATTAATAATTGAGAGAAAATATAAAGAATATTGTGTATCTAATACAATTCTAATTTTCTTAAAGCTATATGAAAGCCATACAACTTGTGGATTATATATAGGACCCAAAAGAATATATTACAGTTGAAAAGAGGATAAAAAATTAATCAAAAATAAGGAAAGTAATATTTCCAAAATAATGATGCCGCTAGAGTGACAGCTTAGCACCAGCAACCAGTGACAATTTAGCGCTTTCAAGGTGTTCAAGCATTGAGTTTCGGGTCCAAAATTTTTTTTGCTAGCTTTGGCGCCCAGTTGCTGCTTCAAACTTCAAATATCAACTTTGATCCCTCTTCAACCAAAACAAGATCCAACGTTGAAATTTGGGTCACATATTCAACATACAGCAATCCAAAGAATGTGTTGGAGTGTGTTAATTAACACTTTTGGAAAAGAGTTTGTATGATCATATAATTTATATGTCAAATATTAAAAAAAAAAAAAAACTATAGTTTTAATTATTAAATGTCAACTTGAATCATATATTATTTATGGCTATCAAACTAAAATCAAAGTTTGTACATATTAGCTTTTTTGATGAAAACATATGTAGTCCATGATCTAGCTACCACGTTTTGATCTAGACAATCGCCAATGATAAGACAAACATCGCGTTCGACATTTTAGCCATGAAATAGAATTTACTACATATTCTAGTATTTCTGACTTACCCTATAGAAGTTGTTTACTAAAGAATCCATGGACGTGTTTTTTCAATGTTGTCATGTATACTGTCGTTGAAAATTTGTGGTCATTGTTAATTCTAACTAGAGAGAGTTGATTAATTAGATAAATTTCCTCTATTTTCACAAAGGGGCTGGGATGAGATACCATCACCAATAATATATATTCCAGTATTTCTTGGTCATGACTCCTTAAAAGGTCAGGTGAACTTCATTCTTGTTTTGACTTGTTACAAATTGCAATTTCATGGAATTCCCATTCTCCTATGGGGCTAAAGCTGTTTGTCCCTGGTTTGACCCGGGATTTAATCCCGGGACGAGTAGCGTGCTTTCTCCTATGGTCTCTCTTAGTCAACCCACCCCATTTAGAAATTTTTAACCCTACAACGGTGACTCTCCTTAAAAAGAGTAATAATAGTATCACTAGTATTAAGTCTCATCGACGAATCCGACATGGTGGAACTTCCCTATCTTTGTTGCATTGTGAACGAAACCCTACACCTACACCCAGTAGGCAAAAACGTCGCTAGTCTCGCCTCTCGTACCATCGGACGAGTGCATGGTCATTGGTTTCCGCCTCCCACATGAAGATACCGTAATTTATCCACCATGCATGAATCGAATGTAATACAAAATTGTTTGTAGTTATGCATTTGTTTTTTTTTTAAAGCTAGAAATTGAATTTTTGAAATTAATCTAGAGTAAATTTTAATTTTTTGTGCAAGAACATGTACGGTTAATTATAAATAAGCATTGAAAGACTTATTCAATTATAGGGACAAATTATTTATACAACTTTTAACATTTTTCAAGGTGACTCACTTAACAAGAGTCAACATTTTTCGAGTTCCAACTAAATATTTTCAACGTTTCAATATTGTATTATTTACAAGAACATAACACAAATCAAAACATACATTGATTAAAAATTAAAGGAAAAAATAAACATTGTACAATAGTAAAAGCACAACACATTACTATGTTCATGTCTCTTTTAATCATCATACACAAATTATTCTACTATATTTCAGCTATTAGAGTAAAAAAAAAAAAAAAAAACCATGAGATTGCATCTATATAAAATAATATTTTTTTATGGTTTTAATCAAACAAACATAAAGATAAAGGAGAACTCCGTTTCATAACAAAAAGAAAACACATCCGGAGAAAGAAGCCGGGGGATAGCGTAGTGTATTTTAAGAAAGGAAAATAAATACTAGTTTTAGTTTAATATTCAAGTAATACATCTTTACTCAAAGCTTACCTCATTTTATTTTTCTTTTTTTGAAGTCCATACATCCAACGAACTATAATTTGATCCTAAAATCACCCTTCATCAAACTATATATACCCTACTTGTTCTGCATAGTCGTAACTTAAAAACGATGAAAAAATACCACAAGCTCAGGTTTGAGTTCGGTTGTCACCAACACGAAAATTAAATTCTTAAAACAACTTTCTTATACTTCTGTCTTTGTTTCATGATAAGGGCGGTTTTACACGTCTAATTCGGTTCACAAACATGGATAATTGAAGTTTAATGTGTTGAATATAGCTTAATTCGAGGTAATTTGTGTTTGCAGGATGATAATGATGATTGCGATAGAAATTGGAAGAAAAATAGAGAAAAAGGACCAAGATGGAAGAAGGAATGAAGATAAGGGATGAAAAAGAAATAAAAAA
>CAIGRB010145055.1:0-22812 GCA_903798255.1 Fraxinus quadrangulata
AAGCGATAAGTAAAATGGAGAGAGTATGCAAACGATTTAATTGAGGAGGTTCGATGCAAAGTAAATCAACGTCCTCCGTTACCAAGCTCTCCGGCACGAGCAAGGCTTTTTTACTATGTTGATTGACTTATGGTGCAATTTAACTCTTTACAACGCTTCTGGTGACTTACAAGCAAGGAGCATCGATCTTTTTACAACGTTGAGTTTCAGAGGACCTCAACACGACCCATACTATTGAGCTTTACAGGACATCAATATGACACACACGATGACTTACAACAATGAGTACCGATCCTTATACAATGTTGATCTTTAAAGGATTTCAACACGATCCACACTTTATCAAATTGATTTTAAAATGAAATTCTTCTCTTGATAAATAATACAAACAAATTAAGTACTAAGAGAGGCTAACACTTCAATGAATACTAATAAATGATAGATCAAGTGTTAGATGAAAAACTTTGATGAACATAATAGTCAAAAATTAGATTTAATCAATCAAAGTGTTTCAATACGAAGATGAAGAAATAAATACAAGGTGAGTTCAAAAATCTTCTCAATAAATATCTCTCTTTTAATGGATGACTATAATAAATTAAGTACTAAGAGAGAAATGAGAAACTTTGATGAATGTGATAATTTTACAAATTTAGTTTAATCAATCAAAATTTCAATATGAAGAATAAGAGAAGTTTATGCAATGTAATTGTAAAATATCTTTTTCAAAAATATATCTCTTTTAAAATTGACATAGATAAATTAAGCACAAAGAGAAATGAAAAACTTTGATAAGAAAAATGATTCAAGAAGTTTGATCCAACAATCAAACTTTTTGCTATGAAGAAATAAAATTAAATGAATGTAAAAATGTAAGCTCAAAGAATATTTTTCGAATGAAAAATTTTGATGAGTAGATTTTCAAAAGTTAATTTGATCAAAAAAATTTCAAACATAAATGATTTGATAATAATAAATGAGAAGAGAAATGAATATAATTTATTATTATCNTAATAATAAATGAGAAGAGAAATGAATATAATTTTTGCTCATAAGTATCTCATTTGAATGCTCTCTAGTGTTAAAATGAATGACAAATGAGTTGATATTTATAGCAGTTAAACTGTCCAATATTATGTTGAACCGGACGACCCATCCGGACGTCCGGAACTCATCCGGATGACCAATTAGCCATTGTGATCAAACGGTAACAAAAATTGACCGTTGGGGATGAACCAGACGTCCGGTTCATCCATCCGAATATCCGAATTGACAGAAGTCTTTCTGTCAAATCGGAGTCCAGTTGACCGTTGAATTTTTTTTTTAAAATATGATCTGAGTTCAAGTATCACTTTGAAATATCAATCTTACTTTTAATCAAAAATATTTTATTCAAGTGATATGAAAATAACTCTTTGTGCACAAAATGATTTTTGAGCTATTGTCATTCATTACTAAAGATCAAAGTGTTATCATTACATATGATCTCGAAAGCCTTGTCTTTAATCTTGCTTCGAAGTTTCTTTTATGTTTGGCTCTTAAACTCTTGATCTTGATCTTTCTTGACGTTTGACTTTAATACTTGACTTCGATCTTGACCTTCTTCATAAGTTCGATTTGACCGTCTTGATTTTGATATTTTAAGCTCTCGTCTCGAATGATTAGAATTGAACGCTTAACTTTCACTTTGATCTTCATTTCGAGTCCTATTTATAATGTGTTGATTTTGATAATACTTGATTGATTTGAACATTGAACTATCATCACTCAAAATCAATTGTTGGAAACAATATTAATCTTGTTGGTTATGATCAAAACATTAAGGATGAAACAGCAGTAGGTCAACAATTTTTTTGGAGAATTTTTTGGTTAAAGAATTAAGTTTTATTCCTTGTAATGAAATTTGTCTTCAGATAGAGAAATTTTTGAAATTTTGTTTATTTTAATGGTATTTGTGTCAAGGTGGGGTTTATTAGAATTTGGGCATTACTTAAATTCTATTTGGAAGATTACTTGGGAATTTTATTTGAAGACCAGTTGGAAATTCTAGTTGAAGTATATTTGAAAATTTAACTTGGAATTCAATTTGGGAGTTGGTAGTAGACTTGAAAAGGTTTTGAAGGAATCAAAGTTGCAATTAATTTTTGTTGTCATTTTTGGCAGTTTTTGATTTCTATTTCATTCCAAATATTCCATTATAAGTTCTACCCATTGTATTGGGCTTTTACATTATATTAAATTCTTCATTGTATTATATTCTCCTAATGTTTTATGGCTTCTTAATATTATATATGTGTGTGTGTTTGTGTGGGGGGGGGGTGTTGTACGACACATATATCTAACACAGTAGTTGAGATCAAACATAATGTAATCTTTTTTATATAGTGAATTCTCCGTCTCTGTCCATGATTTTTTCCGTCTTGGGTTTTCACGTAAAATTTGTGTGTTCTTGTGATCGTTTCTTTTTCATATTACCTTATTGTTTCTCATTTTTAATTCCTAACAAGTTGTATTGGAGTGATTTGTAAATCTTAACAACTGGCTCAATTTCTAACACGTCCCATTATTGTTCTATATCTAAGACAACGAAGTTTGCTGAAAGTATGAACTTGTCCACTTTAATGAGCATGTTCTCAACCACTCCTAGAGGGTATTCAATTAATCGATCTGTCAGTTGAATGGAGATTGTTGTATCATTTAGCTCTTCTAGACCTAGTTTCCTATAGACAGAAATAGATATTAAATTTATACTTGCTCCTGAATCACATATATAGTTAAAGTTAGAGTTATTTCCAATTGAGTAAGATATTTTGAAATTCCATGGATACTTTAGTTTAGGAGGTGGTATGTGTTGGAATATGGCACTGTACTCCTCATTCAACGTGATGGTCTCAAACTCACTGACCTTCCTCTTCTTTGATAAAATCTCCTTTAAGAATTTTGCATAGGTTGATATTTGCAATATGGCTTCAAGTAACGGGATGTTGATATGAAGTTTTCTGAAAAATCCAAGAACTTTGAAAATTGTTCTTGGAGATTATTCTTTTGCAATCTTTGAGGAAATGAGACATGAAGAACATATGTGAGCGATTGTCTTAATCTATGGACTCTCTGACTTCTGATTTGGTATTATTTTTGCAGATTGTTCAGACTGATCAATGTGCTCCTCACTTTTGGAAGGTACCTTTTTCATTTAATACCACCCGTCTTTTAACTGTGATTTCTGAAATTTGAACCCCATTCACGTAGTAATTGCTTGAACTATTTTTTCTTCTGGTCTTTTTCGAAGTCTTTGAGAGAATAGAATAAGTGGCACATACTCTCGTGCAACTAGAGCAAATTTGATTGGTACAGTGTCGACCTCATATTTCACAACATTTATTGTCATTATGTGTTGTTTGATATTTGTATTAGTGTCACTTGGCAAGGTCCCTGTATATCTTTCTGAAAGTACTTTGGCTATTTGCTATTTGATTTTCCAAATTCTATATAGCATACCCTTGAATCTGAAATTTTTTCTCAATCTGTTGCATGAATTTAGTTGATGTTTCAACCATTTTGGTAAATGGTTCAGTTGATGATATTGTCATTTTGTTCAACGCTTCTTCCCATGATCTTTTCTAACTGTTGGAAACTTGGTGGTGCATTTTGATATTGTACACCTTGAGATGACTAGTTATCTCCAACCCGGATTGGACCAATAATGGAATTTTTTGAGAAATGGAAAATTCAAAATGCTCGTCGTGATTCAATGAGAAAGGATAAGAGGCTCGTGGGATTGACGTAGAGGGATAGGGATGGCTTACGTATTGGAATAGGAATTATTCCGCTGCCTCTGAAAATTATGCATGTAGTTTGCATCCTCGAATGATTGAGCAAAAGGATTTTCCACATTACAATCCATACTTTCATGATTCCCTTCGCAATCCTTGCATCTCGGCCAGACTGTTTGAACTTTTTTTTTTATTTGATTAGTTATCATACCATCTACCTTTTTAGTTAGTGCTGCTAGCTATGCTGAAATAGCTATTAGTGTGTTAACCTCATGCATTCTAGTAATTTTCTTTCCACCTAATTTTTTTGTTGGCCATAGTGCACTGGTATACGCTAAATCCTCTATGATTTGATAAAACTAATCAGCTGTCCTTTTTGTAATTGACCCATCACAGTTAGAGTCAACATTAGCTCTACTAGTCGGATTTATCCCAATATACAAACCATGTTGTGCACATTGTCGAAGTAAAGATATATTTCCCATGTCTCATAATAGCATTCCAAATCAAGCTGAGAGAATATAGTGATTTCATCCATCAACTTGGAAATTCTCTTTGGTGAGAAATATTTATTTAAGAACTTATGGCATAGCAGTCCCAAATGGTGATGCTGTGAGGTGAGAATGTGTACAACCATTCCCTGGCTAAATCTCTCAAAGTGTATGGAAAAGCCTCGGCCAAATTGCATCACTAGAAATCCTTGAATATTCAATTATAGCATACATCAAAAACGTCGAGATATGAACATTTGGATTGTGAGTTGGTCTCCCAAAAAACTGCGATGCATTGTGGACATGTTTATTACATCTATCTTCAAGTGGAAATTTGCTTGCCCGAATGCTGGATTTGCTTTCTACCACTGGTGGAATAATGTACTCTTCCATCATTCTCTTGTTCTCATTATCCGCAGCTATAACCAGCTATGCTGCATTTACATTCACCTCAACGAACAACGAATTTTGAATGTTTTCTGCCATTGATTACACTTGTTGAATCTGTCGTGTTACTAATTTTTCTTTTCTTCTCAACCTAAATGTTCGTTTGATTTCTTGGTCAAATGGAGCAAGATCACATTGTCTCGAACTTTGCATCCAAAATCCTAAAAAGAAAGAGAAAAATACTATATTTTTTTCTAATAAAAATCTAAAAACTAAGAAAGCAATAAAAATGCATTAGGGTGTGTTTGAACCACATTATTTTAGAAGAATACATTTTGGAATATTAGATTAATGGAGAACGTGTAGTTGAAAAAGAAGAAAAAGTTATTGATGTGATGAAAAATATTATTTTATTAAAGAATGTGTGGTTGAAAATGAGTAGAAGAATGAGAATGAAAAACATAATGTGGCTTAAATAGGGGCTTAAGCTAAAATTAATTAAATATTATAGTCCCGACAACAGAGTCAAAAACTTGATTATATGAAATTTCATCCGTGTACGATGGATATCCTGGACAAGTAATATAATGATAAATAAAGTATCATTCACACGAGGACTATATATTTAATATAGAATCAATTAATGTAAACCTTAATCGAATAGCCAATGTCGTTATATGATTTTATCTAAATCAACTATTTAAACTAATTATTTTAGTGAGCAAATTATGACGATTTTGTAAATTTAGATTGGATTGTTACTAGACTTCGAAACCCTCTCATTAATCTGTTTCAATGCAATTTAATAACATGACAATATATGCACATTTTTGTTGATCAATGTTCCTAAATTAATTAATAGTATCTCTCGATAACAATTAAATATATTCTCTCATGTGACCTTCCTATATTTTTATGAAAGATGCGAACATGAAAGCATGCATTAAAAATGTTAGAATATCTATGAAAATCATGCAAAGCATAACGGTATATCACTATCCTCTATCGAACTTCACAATGGTTATTATAACGTACTATCTATCATATTGTCTTTCTTGAAAACAATAAAATTCACACAACAATTCAATCATTAGCTAATTAATTAAAAATCATTAAATCATATAACAATCATCTAAGAGTAAGTACATATTGGACGTCAAATTATTGAATTTATATTAAAAACTTTATACCAAGGGTTCATAAATGTCTTAGTAATTGAGATACAAGCCTAACATTACAAAATTGCAATAATTCATATTTAATTGGAAAAAACCCAGATTTTGGAATGATGAAGAAAAGAGGAAGATGAATCTTTATCTCTTTAATTTCTTCAATTGTGTCTTGATGAATCTCCAATTACCTTCTTCTTGTTTCTCCGAAAATCAAGATTGAATCTTCAATTTGTTGATGTTAACTTATCAATTTAGGAGCATGAGAGGCATCCTCCAATATATGATTATGTTCTGTATATATTGGACTCGAAAATAAGTTGAAAACCCCATCAAAATTACATTCCAAGAAGAATTTACGTCAAAATAGGAGACGGCCGCAAAATCCCAGCTTTGTATAGTGCTAGGTGTATAGTGCTACTGTCCATCACTCCTTTTTGTTTGAGTAATGCTTCACTACCAGGTAGGGGTTCACAAAACCCCTACAGACCACTCACAAATACTATCAGAAGAGTAGTGCTTCACTACCAGGTAGAGAACCCCTACAGACCACTCACATACATGGGGGCAGAGTGTTTTTTCCTTTTTTTATTGAGGCGGGTCCCATGCACCCACCTCATGTGAGAGACTCGGCTCTGCAAGGCCTGGAGCTTAATTCTTTTTGTTTTGCCTCAACAGTATTGAGGTGCTAGGTGTATAGCTTTGAAGCGCTACACTTGTTGTCCATCGCTTTTGATCATTTATTTATTTGGAGTCATTTCTCGAAATATTTTTAATCCTTCATCTTTCAATTACATTCAATTGAGCCCAAACATCCCCCAATTGTTAATATTATATCCGAATCAACTAATGAATGTATGCAATTTAATTCCCGAACTTTGAATTTTTGCCGTTTACGTTATTCTTTCTTTGAATTTTACTTTCAATAGTCGAGTTTCTCCTAACAAACGAAATATAAAATAAATTAAACCATAATTCAACAAAAGAAACTACTAAAATGTTTCTATTTTAAGGTTCGAATAAGTGTATATAATACGTACACTAATCATTATACAAGCCAAAAAGACTCTTGGGATACAAAATCCACATCAATCACTAGAAAAGAGAGTCAAAAAGGAGAGAAAAATTAAGAAATCAATCACGAAGCTGGGGTTTCAAGATTTCATCAAAAGAAAGCGGAATCTTGATACAAGATCTTCACCTTTTTCCTATTTTTCCTTAAAACTTGGTGAGTATTCTAAATCTTTCTTGCATTTTGCTTCTCACATGATATGTAATTATGTAATTAATTAGGATCAATGATTTTAACCCAATTTTAAACCTCTATTTTAATTTAAAAGTTTTAAATATCCAATTGATGTTGTGAACTAATTTTATTTCTTGTCACGGAAAACAGATTGAAACATATGAATGATCCAGATTTCAGACCTAAAGCTATGGAACTTAAGTGTCACTTGGAAGGTTCATTACTTAAATTGAGATAATCTAGATAAAACGAGGTGAACGAGTCAATTGTAATCTCGTCCACAAGGTAGTCGAATATTTGTGGGAAAACAAATATATAAATTCTGTTGGGTATATTCTTCAACATATGAAATTATATATCATTTTCTTGAAGTCAATTTGTTTTTCGAAGATTTCAAATTGCACTTCTATCTAAAACTTGTCGAAGATCGTCTTGGTCTTATGATTCTTTTAAGGCTAACAACAATTTACTGCCTATTTGACAATCATTAATTATTTTATAATTTGAATTACACATTCACATAATCAAATATTCTATACGTATACCATAATTTTTTTCCTACTTTTTAACCACACATTCTCTTAAAAATTACTATTCAAAACTCTTTTTTTCTACCATAATGGTGGTCAAACATGCTCTTAATAGGAAAATTAGAATTAAAAAAAAAAAAAGTTGGGGTACACATGTTAATCTGATGTCATCATAAAGTTGAAGTAATCTCCTTTCGTGACACTAATGACTCAACAGAGAACCCAACAAATTTTTTAAATCTCCATTCATCCAACCATACAACCCTAATCCAATGACTACTAAATTATAATTCGATATGCCAATATTAATCAAGAACTCATCAACTAATTCATGCAAACTTTTCAAGAAAATTTCTTTTTTTGCCAGATTTTCTTCAAAAAATCAGAAATAATCAATTTTCCATATGGAAAATTTTCAACAAGTAAATATTCCCTGAATGTACATTTTCCTGAACTCTGTACAATAAATTTTATTTTTCTCCTTCTCAATACCAGCAAAAAGAACCTCAAAAATGGAAAAAAAGAATGGATTTCACATAACTATTGGCTGTTCTCCTTCAAGTTCAGATATCACAATCAGCGAGTCAGTGAGTCCAAGGGATAGAGGCTCTGACTTCGGAATTGGATTTATAACCTGCAAAGAATAAAAAATTATTTCCAATAAGTTCAGGGTCGACTGCATCAATCCTTTCTTTCGTTACTACGTGATCCTTTTAATCAATATCAACCCTATAAAAGATGGTGTACCTTCTTGTTGCTTTTCACATAACCAATGGCAACTTCTCTTCTTAGATTTGCTCTTTCGGAGAGCTCTGCAAATGATGGATTTTCCCCTTCTTTCATGTAGAGGCCAATGTCCTGTCCAATAACAAACAACGTAGATAAAAAAGAACTTATATGGACAAGGACACATCGTGGACATGATGACACACAACTTTTTCAAAAAAGTCGGACACACTACGTGTCAAGTTAAATTATAGGTTTAATCTTCCAGATTTTAAGAGTGGCTATATAATGTATTAATATAAAAGTTTGGATTGAACTTTGTATAAATAATGCCAATGGAATATAAGTATTCATGTATCCATGTGTGTATATAGTACATGTAATTATTTTCAACTTTTTTTATCTAAATGTACTGTATTACGACCTCTCTATAGTGATATATAGGAATAACATCCATGTAGTCATAAAAAATTTTGGTCCCAACTTGAGCCAATTATAAATAAGAATAAACTCCACATTGTAATAATTTATAATTTTTCTAGATCCTGTATTAAGGAACTTGTCTTCGGTATGTTACATTAAAGATCTATAATGAAATAAAATATTTGCCCAAAGTTATTTGGGACAAAGAATATATGTTATGTTACATTAAAGATTTAAGACAACTTTGCATATTTCCAACATTACAAATATACATGTACTAAACTAAGTTCATCTCTTTTATCAATAATTACACATTGGATTTGACATGCTGTTAATTAATTATTTATGCAGTTCATTACCTCTATACCACTTGCACTAAGGATAACTAAGTCAAAACAATAATTTTTGTAACTAATCTCTATTAAGTTATAAACTCCCCACAGTATAAAAGTATTTTGGTCCTAATATTATGATTATACTGTAATAATAAAAAATGAGGTTTGTCATGTCCTTGACGCGTCGGGGGTCATGACCCTCACCTGTTAAAAATTTGAAGAAAATATACTTCATGTCATGTGATATGCGCATAAAGCATGTCAAGGCCATGTCCCATACGTATCAGAAATTATAAGACGCTATGTGGAGTCTCAGAGATGTGTCCCGGCATATAAAAAGCATGCTGATGTCCAATACGTCGGACACCAACACGTCTGTGCTTTCGTAGTGTAACTGACTCTCCATACGTTTCACAACTTAGCAACCTAAACTTATTCATCCTTGTCAAGAAGGTATTTTACATATTAAAGTATGAGATAGAACATAATCCATCATACCTTTACATATATTTCATCTCCCTCTGCATTAAGAATGTCTTTCCAAACCTCATTCAATTCACTATTTTCCGCCACTGTCAAAAAAATCAAATTTATCATTGACAAGTGAAATATTGTAGATAGAATCACTTTATGAGAAGTGAATGCAATTCATTTTCGAACCTTGAGCTGTTACAAGGCTCATTACTTCCTCTGCAGCAATATAAGTCAGGGATGGCCTAATTCTATTTATCTGTACGACAAGGATTGCTTCAAAAAGAGAGAATATAAACTCAAATACCAACATCGAAAACAATTCAGGTTCATAAAAGGAAGGGTTACCTGTTTTCCTAATTTTGAATCAATGATTTCAGCAACAAGATTTTGCACCTGCAAATTAAGTTTGAAAAGGGAGTAAAACATACTGAACAAAACATAAAATATTTAAAATCCACGAGAAGCTGCCAAGTCTGCGAGAGACAGAGAGGGAGGGAGGAAGACTTCCAAATGAACACTTAATAATGTTATAAAATGAAAGGAAAAAAATTTGATGAGAACTGATTGTGTTTGAGACTATCAAATAGGGAAGACAAAAAAATCCTGATCCAAGGTTTATATGACAACAAATTAAAAGAAACGAGAATTTGAAACACTCGGAATAGGTGTTAATAACAATAATACTTGTGTTAAAAGCATCCATACCTTCACTCCAAGTTTACCACAGATATTTTCAGCAAGAAGAAGAGAATATGCAGAATTCTTGTCTGCCCTCGATGAATCTAAACCACAAGAAGTAATCAAAATCGCGCTGATTTAAATCCGAAAGAATATCAAATCTGTTTTACCTCCAACTAGCCACTCTCTATCTGCTATTACAGCCACGGAGAAGGGAATATCTTCATCATTCTTGAAGGACCTATGAAAGTTGACAATGGTATCCTCTAGAGTTGCATAATCCATTGGGTTTCCAACCTGCAATACATGAAAAGAATATCAACAGCTAAAGTGAGGTGGATGAAGTAGGAAGAAAATGATTAGTTTATATGTCAAATCCTATAAAGATGCATGGTACCCTGTGAGAAACTTGAATATTTTTCAGTTTCCCTTGACCAGCAAGCTTGCTTTCCTTGTTTCTGTCATCCATTGGAACATCAGACAAGATTTCCTGCACGTGTGCATTGAGAAACAAGTTATCTAGTAGCTGCCATTATAGAGGTGGTTATATGATAGACCCAATAATATCTGAAGTTTTTAAGATAATACGGACAGCGATGAACTTGAAGAAACTGCGGGAAACTTGAACTCATTCATTGGTAAACCATGTAGGCCCATACAATTCTAGAATAAAAGAATCGCATGATATGGCTAAATATATCATATTTTTCCACCTGACATTAGTTACACCAATCTACTAGCGTCAAAGTGGGTAGGGTGCATAGGCTCATGACGGCTCACATGGACCAAGAAATACAGAGAGCAACGGCTCTCTGGAGATGTTGGGCATAGAAGTGGCGAACCCAGCTTGGCGCACCCTAACATAAAACTCAGGCCAGCCAAGATCAGAAGATGCAGAGGCGGCGGCTTTACTAGAGGAGCTATTGTTTG
The DNA here is from genome assembly GCA_903798255.1 of Fraxinus quadrangulata. NCBI lineage: Eukaryota > Viridiplantae > Streptophyta > Magnoliopsida > Lamiales > Oleaceae > Fraxinus > Fraxinus quadrangulata. The sequence continues at coordinate 11,163 of CAIGRB010145055.1, forward strand.
CTTAGCAGAATGGAATCCATATCCACGAAACAGAATGTGATTCTCTGCGCACTGTGAACAACTTAACTTTTGATTTTTCTTTTGCACCAAATGCGGTGCTTTTGCAAGATATTCATTGCATGCTAGTCGATTTGGGGAATGATACTTATCACTTTGTTCCCGAGAGGGGAATAGAGTGTCCCATGGGCTTGCATCATGTGATTGTTTAATTTTGGATTTTTTCAGATGGATTTCTTGTATTCCTCATTTTATTTCGCCAGTTCAGGACGACAAATTTAGTTAATTTGTGTTTCAGGAAAAAAAAAACTTTAGTGTTCAAAGACAAGGGCATATCAAGGTCAAGTAATAGGCAAATGTGGGTGTTAATAGCATATGATATCATCTCAAAAACTCCGACCAATATAACATATATTCGATGCCATTGTTAGAGGTCAAGCTACAAAATAAAATATTTGCCATTTCATGAGTAACTTATGATTTTGTTACTACGTACAGTTACGTGGCAAGTACATAATAGGAACGATGTCACTACAAGTTCAGAATAGCTTCACTATAATAGCCTCGCATAGGCGAAGCTCTGTTTATCTTACCTAAGCTAAATTGAACATTTAAGATTGAAGCCTCACAATCGAACCAAAAAATTTAAGATGGCTGAGCTAAAGATGGCTGAACTACCAACGAGCCTAGAGAAACCAATAGTGCTAAAGGAAAATGGGTATCTGCTCAAAGGAAGCATACAAACATCTTGTTAACCACTTAGCAGCCTACGGGAAGAGCCACGTGGCAAAAGTGGTTATGAGAGCATGTAGGAAAGATGATTTAGGGAGTCTTGTGAAGGTAACAACTAACTCAATGGCAAAAGGACGAGGGTCATGGAACTATCCACAATTGGGATTTGCTATAATAACCACTAATAATAAAGTGACGTGTCCACGTGTCAAGAACCACAGCTTTACTTAAGCTCATTGATCCAATCGCAGCCACAGTTTGCCCAACTTCGACCGCACATTGTAAGTATTAGTTCAAGTTTGAGTTGTAATTTCCATTATATTGTAATAGTTTATTTCAATTGTAAAATAGTTCTGATATTGGTAAATGTTTAGTATGATTTCTAGTCATTTAAACGTCTACTCCTATCACTTAGGTTTTTGTTCCGCAAGCTATTATAGGGGGTATTAGTCTTTCAAACATATTTCAAACTTTCTGTTGTTCGTCCCCTGCACCAGCCATTATAATTTCCTGTTTTTATCAATAGTAATTTCTAACTTTCAAGCAATCAATGATCAGTTTACTTTCAATGCATTTCAATTTTATGTTGTAGGCTTCCTACAAATTGTAATCAAATTTTCTTTCGTCCCGAAACAATCGAGAGAAGGCGGAAGGTAGTCTAGTGAGACAGACTACTGCCATACAGTGTCCCTTTCTGTGTCAAGAAGAAAAGCACCCCATGAAACCACGTGATGTAAAAAGACCAAGAAGCCCCAAAGCATAGGAAATATATAAATGCTGTGTGATTTTACAAGGAAAGCAAGCAATATTATAAATCTTTGCCAAATTCTTGTTCTTCAACTCCTAGAACTTTAAATGACGGTGGTCACCACCAGAAAAATCCTCCACTGGAGCTGTGGTGGCCGAAAAAAGTGACTAAACAAGGAGGTGGCCGAGGATTTTTTGGCTTGCATTTTGAGGTCAACGGATACACCAAAAGCAGTGTAACAGTAAATGACATAAAGAAAGCTTAAAGAAACAAAAAAATACCACAACACTGCCAGGTCCAAGATAATTGTCATATTCTTCAATCATTGCTACGACCTCAGGGCGCCATCCAAGCACTAGTATGCGCTCTTTTGGACCTTGGCACCAATCTGATGCCTGTTTTCAGAAGTTCAAATAATATAAAAACTAATATCAAACCTCGTTATAATCGGAGTCAACATTTGATTGGTATGGTATACCTTTGAACCTGATCTTGTTGGTCTTTTTACTATGTTTGCTAGTCGATCTCTTGTAAGATCCAATGTACGACTAAAAAATTCATTGTTCCCTTTCAGAGTTTCATGATGATAAATATATTTCTCATTTTCTTCCTCATCATTTGAACATGTGATTTGCAGTTTCTTCCCTCCATGTACAGGAGCAATGAACAACACCTGCATGTGTAAAATGAAAGTTCAGATGAATTTGGGAATCATAAAGATGAGCTTAAAATGACAAGGCTCAAATTTTATTTTATTTTTGGGGGGGGAATAAAAAGGACTAGCTATGCAATTTTCAACCATTACCATTGAATGTATTGTTACACGTTCAACTCTTGAATAGTTGAACAGGGGTTTTAATGGACAGATTTCATGCTGATAGAGAAATAAATACCAATTCATAGAACTGACAAAAAGGCACAACATCGTTATGAGCATAGTTCCGAAATAAAGGATTCCCAACCAGTGAAGTTGGCACAAAAGTGTTGGATTTTCATCTATTATCTGGACTTAAGAACAGAAGGTGGTCCATGAAACGGAGAAGTGATTTATTCATGATATAACTCAAAAGACATGAAATATCTGCAATATTTACTTACTTTGTCAGTTTCCACTAAAGCTTCTTCATCATTTGGATGAAAATATATCCTTCCACTCCGATAAAGGCCACAAACAACAGCCTGGAATGATATTCAAGAATAAGAAATTAACCACCTATAAACTAAGTCCATATATCTCAACAGACGTAAGAAACTAACAAATATACGGGAATCATTTACCTCTTTGAATTCACGTCTTACTAGCTTGTACTTCAGTCCTGCTAGGTTGGGAAAATTGCAGAGATTGAATACATTTTCTGCCAAATTTTGACAAGCATTGTAAGAAATAGATAGGATAGGTTTCAAAGATAGGGATACAGCTTTAAAAAATAAAAAACTTATCAGCACATTGCATCACAGGATCACAGAGAAACTATGTGTGTTATGAGAAGCAAACCTAATTGGCAGTCTACTGACTAAGAAACAAACCAATAGAATGGAAATTTTTAATGGAAAGCATTAAACTACCCATATTAGCAAATCCAAATGGAGGTACCAAAAATTTAACATGTTTTCCAATGACCACAAGGCCCCAAGATAACTGTTGAATAGGTAATAATTTGAATAAGAATTAAAAATAGCAACTCCAAAGGAAAAGAAATAAAGGAAATGTAAGTACTTCGATAATTGAGCAAGTGTTTGTATATTTTTATAAGTCCTTTCTGCCGAGAGCACTGAACAAATAATTTGGATGCAACATTTTCCACAGGCTCAACTTTCAATCCTGAAATTGATTTTAAAAGCTCACAGGTGTTGGAACTTGAAACCTGCACCACAAGAGTTAAATTTCAACTCACCCTGCAGAAATGGAGACCAGTTTATCAGCAACTTACCTCGACTATGGTGGGGATAGAGGCCATCATTGGCAGAGGTTGAAGAGCAAGTACAGAGAGAAATGCATCCGTGTCAACTTCATACCTAATAAATTAGAAATTTCATATTTAAAATTGAAGTAAATATAAGCTTTTTAATTTTAGTCCTATAATGATGGTAAGCCAGGAAAATACTTGATTAACAGCACAAGCATAACACGTGCTTGTGTATAAGACAAAAAGAATTACACAGTAGAAATATTTTTTTCCTATTAAAAGTTAGGGTCTATTGCATAGAGTTTTGTTAAGTCAAGATAAGTTCTAAATTCTATTTTGTTGGACTGTCTTGCAACAATGACATGGGTATTCATGGTATCAATAATCACATTCAGATTATAGTTTTGTAGAGGTCACCTTTGATTTTGTTATAGGTCCAGGATCTTACAGATTTTGGAGGACAAAGAATGAAAGTTAGAAACTAAGAATGGGTAAAAGGGGCCATAAAGTAGATATGTTGTACATCAGCAAGATGTCAAGAACTACAATCTCATATTTCCTAACTCAATTTAAATGTCAGTAATTGCATTTTTTCTGTTATACAAAGGCCATCGCCTTTTGAAAAATTACAGGCACCAATAATATCATATGGACAATGAAAACAAGAAATTTTGGTATTAAATATTCAATCTGCCTTTCCTGATCAAAATTAGAGCATGTTTGGTACATAGTATTAGACTATACTAAAATACACAAGAATTTAACTTTTTTTTTTTCATATTTAATCCAGTCCACTTAAATTCAATCCATTTTATAACATTTTATCAACGGAACGTGCTTCAGCAGTTTACAGGCAATTATGGTTTCCAAAAGGATAATTGAAACTACGATTGGGAAATGTAAAGATAAAAAAAATAACTCAATATAATTGCGAAAAAAATAACTCAATACAATCTCGTTATGTTAATTCCACTTCTCTCCCGCACACATGCAAAGGGGTCAGAGAACTGAGAAACAACGGCTTACTGCAATTCTGTTATCAAATAAAATCATCCAGGATCAATCAACTTCTTACCGATCTCCCTTTGTTGGCAATATAATTATGGCACGTGCCTTGCTGGCTGCAGCTCTTTCAAATGACTTTGTTAAACTTAGACTACAACTGCATGAGGAGATGATATGTCAGTTGTGAAAGGAAGCAGAAAACTTTTATTACAACCCAATTATGCATAAGTGGCTATGATTATCTCAATTCGTAAAATATGGGAAACTGTATCTTTAAGTTATTCTACTTGTATTTCCTCTCCAGTAATAATCATACCTTCAGCCATTAGAATGAAACAGGAAATGTACAAAAGTATCAATGAATTAAATAAGAAACAAGAACAATATAGTTAAATATGGGAACTAGAAGCAGGTCAGCAGACGTAAACAAACTCAAACAATCTGACGCTTTTCAGCTCTCATTTAAATGTTTATTAAATCAAAATCTATAAAATGGCAACTAAACTCAACTAAATCCAATATTAAAGCTGTCAGGAAAACATACAATGCATAATAAATATCATTTTCTTCTTCAAGTAAGTCATGGTTATAAAGACAAGAACTGTATGCTGATGAAGTGCATATTGTAAGTTTGTAACGTGTAATCAAGGGTCTGGCAAGTATAGCATATAGACAATAATTAAAAGTGTATAAATGTTCATACATATGTATTATGTATGTAAACATGTGCAAAATACCAACAACTCATAAGGATTCTTCCTCTACAAAATGCACCATGTTCAAAATGACAAATTCTAGCATTCAGGCCCCAAGATTTTCTTCATCAATTAGGGAAGATTAATAAAAATCCATGGTCAATATACAAGATGCTCGCACAAATGTTTAAAATTGAATTCATTTGTCCCAGCACATTTGTTATCGTATAGTCATGCAGACAATTGGAAAATCCTTATAAAACATGACACTTCTGTGTGTGTGTGCGTGTGGGTACACCAATGCATGTGGACCTACAAGAATGTCTATATTAGTTGGAGCGTATCCAAGAAGTAATTTGACGACATCAAAAAACAATTGGAAGCTTATTTAGACTACCATTTTCAATTAACATTCCTGATTTGGTAACTGTAATTTGTGCTTCCAAAACATCCCTCGCACTCCTCAACCTTTTCAATTTTTCTATGTACTAAGGGGAAGAGTGCTGGAAGATGTTTTATAAGCGGTGAATCACATTTGACCTAAAAGCTTAAACTGTTAAAAAATATCACATGCATATTATATAAATATTGTCTTGGAACATGCTCTTTCATATGTTGGTGGGTTTCATTCTTCCCATCAAAGCCTAACATGTACACAATTTCATTAAATAGGTGGCGGCAAAATTTGAACTCAGGACCATATTGAGCAATCTAATTGCTTAGGGTGTTAGAAAGGGGTCTCATGTATATCATTTAACTATTGTCTTCAAATAGTGGTAATAACATTTATGGTACCTTTTTGTTAGAATATCAATATGATTAAGATCTTTAGCTACGTTCTCAGCAATTTTATCCATTTGTTTCCTTGGAAGGTCAGATAGAAGAAGAATTCGCTGTCTCCTGCAAACATGGATTAAGATAAAACAGGTATAGCACTTAATTAAAACTGTGTGTAAATGTGTGTGACTAAATATATAGGCTTGTGTAGAGGAATTACCTAGCCGTAGCAGTGCCTAAGCGAACAGAAAATTCATGATACTTATTTAACTGTTTCAATATGAAGCTCAGACGATTATTAACTCCACAGATAATAATATGATCTGTCTCCAAAACTTGCATTTGTGCCCCTTCTCTGAGTCTGTGCATATTATTCTGTCCAAATTCCAGTCAGTGGGTTATCTTGCGTATTTTAAGCTTTAGCAAAAGGTAGCATCTTGCAAGTCTTACCCTAAATTGTTCTGTCATTGTGCTCAATAGGCGAGAATAGAACAGTATGCCCCATATGGCAAGAATAAAGCCAACAACACGTTCAATCCTAGTTCTTTGCTGCAATTGAAGGCAAAGAATGATTGTAAACAGCAACAGTTACTACTTCAATGTCGCTTTAGCAATATAAAGATTGTTACATTGTATCAAGTGACGATTTTGAATTAGCAAAGATGGATCACACTTTCAGATGGGTTGATGATGAACACAGGCATGCCCATGCCTCCCAAAAGCAATCCTCAAGTGATTGTGTACTACCCCTGTGCTTTTACATAATATACATATAGAAATCAGAAAAAAGCATGACATCCAAAAAAACAGGAAGATGTTATGTAGACAGCTAAATGACAACATTAAGAAGGCACTAATCAGAAAAATTGGTCCTGAATAAATAAAAAATAAAAAATTATTAATATGCATATTAATTTACTGAAGCAATAACTCCACAAACTAGAAAATATGTAAATATGATATCGAGTATTGGAACATTAGACATCATCCATTTGTGATTTTAGATTGATCTCTTCCTCAAGGTTTATTATTTATGCTAGATCTATCATTTTCCTAATTTTGCAACTAGCTGCCTTTGTTGAATGTAGTCAAACCAACTCAACTAGTTCTCATAAAATATATCATCAATTAGTGCCACTTTAACCAACTCAAAATTATGCTCACCTCTTATTCTCTCTCTCCTTTTTTTTCTAGCAACTCCATTCAACATTATAATCCCAGCAGCAGTCAACTTTTGGAGATTTTTTTTTTATAGCCTAACACGTGGTCCCCTATGACATTGCAGGTTCTACAGCAGTATCATATACTTCCTACTTATTCTTATAGAAATTTGTTGATTTCACAAAATCCATAGACACTTCTCTAGTAATCTAACCAACTTAATCTTTGAGTAACGTGGACTGAGATATCCCTCCCTAATGAATTGTCGAGCGTAAATATTGAAAATGGCCACACTTGCGTATCTCACGATCTTCAATCTCAACCACATCTCCACAAGCACTTTTTCCTTACTAAAACGACACTTCAAGTACAATATCTTGCTCCAATAAATTTCAAATCATTTTGTTTCAGGACGCTCGCTTTATATCTCCAATTTAGAAATGAGTCCCCATTTAACTTCACCCACCACAAAAATATCATTTATATAAAAGCATACAGCGTGACCTCATCCTATATGTCCTTAGCCAATTCATTCATTACGAAAACAAAAAAATAAGAACTGAACGAAAAGCCATAATGCAGCCTCACAATAATCGAAAACACTAGAATCTATTGCAGCCTTAATTTTTTATAACCAGAACTAGAAAACAGGTTCTCTGTGCTTGTTTTGAAGGTTTCAACTATAGTTTCAAAACATAATACAGTTATTATCTGTGAAACTGATTATCTTTTAGCTCTCTTTAAAATATCATAATATCCAAAAGGACTAAATCATAAAAAAGAAAAAAGCAGAATCACATTCTGCATCACAGTTAGGAATTTTTCTTATTTTGTTATAATAATAAAATAAAAAAAAGGAATGCAAATTATTCAGTATTACTCACACATAAAAAAGCAAATCAATGTTTTTCATCAATTTGTTCTAGAAACATAAGAGTGTACTTCACCTGAGCTTAAAGAAGAGGAATCCACCAATGATTACAAACGAGAAGCATGCCAAAAGAAGCACGAGGAAGAACCTGTATAAATAGATATTACATAATTCAGTGTGTAAGATCAATACAAAAAGTCAACTCAACATGAGAAAGCACATGTAAAAATGTCTAAGTTGTATTGTCAAATAAAGGGGTATGGCACAGCATCTACGGTCATTATCAATATAACTCTCCAGGTCGGCTGGCCAACTTTCAAGACATGTACTGCCATACAAAGACTGAAACTTCTTGCCTTTTTGGTTATCATTGATAACATACAAGCTACCAGGACTTAAGAATTTTCTTGCATTCAAACAAGTCAGGTCCATTCATATAATTTAACAGAATGCTAGTAACAATATTCAGTGCATAATCCCTTTTTGCAGCTACTATGTTCATAAGCATGCTTCTAAAGTATTTAGCCCCCTTTTATTTTTTTCTTTTTTAAATTCGCTCTATAATCAGACATGTTAGAATTGTAGGATAAATAAGGGTCACTTGCTAATCTATCTACACTTTCGCGATAAGAAACAATTTTCTATCTAGGTTAACCTCGAGGTTAAGTCACTGAAAACCTTAGTGCCATGTAACATACAGTACTTTTCAATCAATATACAGAGAGAAGCGGCATTTGGATATACTTACGTGGCAACATTTCTCTCTAGTTGGGTGTTGAATAAATAGATTAACCGGGAGAAATTCCATCTGATATCTTGCAGTGAAGGCAAAGAAACTTCCAAGTGAAGTGGTGTTGGTTTGTCCAAGGAATTAGATATGCAAGCAAAAGGTGATCTTGAAGCTGCAAATGTTCGAATTATATAGAAGAACAATTCTCGAAGTATAATCACCATTGTATCTTTGGCATTCAGATGTACAAATCTAACTAGTAAGTACGACAACAGGGATGCTATCATGAGTTTAGCTGAATGATCCTGCATATGCCGTGATACCAATTAATCATTAGTTACACTCCACATGCATACAAAACCCATAACTGTTAAAAGCAAACACTCTGTACAGGAAAATAAACTTATAGAAAAATGTAGCATAAGAACGTCAATAAATCTGGAACGTCAATGGGATATCATAAAGAAAAACTGAATTCCTTCTCTTGTCAGAGAAAATTAGAAGTGGAATAACAAATAAACAAAAACCGTAAAGCATGCATTTGCTATCCTCTAGTTTCATTAACATTGCAATTCATACTGTTAGGATTACAAACTTCTCATTAGTAAAGAGGGTAATTAGCCAGTCAAAAAGCCACATCAGGATAAGTTCCTTTTTTTTTTTTTGAAGAAACATAATGGCTCAATTTTTTAACCCCCAGTTTTCAAGTACTTGACATAATTCACTCTATGAATTCTCATTTTCATAGTTCTCTATGGGTTGATTATTTTATAATAACTGGACCACTGAAGTCTTAGGAATTAACAAATGAGTAAGGAATCCACAGTGTCTTTTCTAATAAAAAAATATGTGTCACATGTAAACACGTGAGCGCAATTACTAGATATATTTGGTTTTCAATGAAGTTTAGCACAGTAACATTAGTTCATCTTCAGAAAAAATACCAACTCATATAACTTCAAAACTGCTACAGATAGTAGGAATCGGTAACATGTTTTAATGTTTTATCTCCTTTCTCTTTCAATCAATAAGATTACATATCATATTTCTTATGTAGATCTGAAGTTATCAGTATATCTTTAATCTGTAAACTGGGATGAAATACAAAGTTCACAATTCTCAACAAAACATCAATGATTTGGACTCCTAAGGAAATGGGGGATCAAAAATACTTGAATGACTAATCAGAAACACATGATTTAAAAACAGATACAGAATAATTGCATTGTCTTTAGCATTATGGAATTCGGACCTTGACCTGGAATTGGAAAAAAAAAAATCATTTATACTAGAATTAATTTGTTTCCCAATTACTATGCCTTACTCTCGTGCTGCCAACACAGCATTGGGGAAACAGGGGAAACGGGATTAGAAGTCTATTAACTACAATGAAGCAATGAAAAATTGGCAAGAGAATATTTGGGTAAACAAATAATGATGCTTAAAAATTAGAAATGAGTAAAGATTATACAATCAACCAAAAGACATATCAATCCCACAATCAAGTAAACAACTTTTTCGCATTTAAAAACAAACTAAATTTAATTTGGGAAACTTGTAATATGATTAATTAAAAATTTATTCTCTTTTCTTTTTTTCTATTTTTTTTTTTTTTTTTACATGTACACCTGATAAATGTTTTTCTTATCCATGTTCAAAATTTCAGCATTCACATTTTTCAGAAAACTAATCTTGGTTGAATGGTTGATCTCCCCCCCTGTGGTTTTGTTACTGATCCTCCATTTCCCTGGCAAAGAATAAACCATCAAGAAGATATCACGTGCACTGATTAACAATATATAAGAGAATAATCAGCAAAATTACAGCAGGACCTGGAGTACATCTCACCTCTGTTTTTTATTGACAGATTGTGTATATGCAAAACTGAAACTGGGATGCACCAACAGCAATGCGGCCTTGACTTTCTAAAAGTTATCATAATATCATCAGTTTCCGCAAGACGATGGCCTCGATATCTACAATAGTAATACTATTAGATTTTTTTGCTGTCATGCAATCAACAAACATGGCTGCTACAGAGCTAAGAATTCTGACTTAGAAATTTGTGCTTAAAAGTGCTAGATAAAATGATTAATAGCATGTATTACATATACCATCTAAAATACACGAAAGTTAAAAATTTAAGGATGCCCGCGAACATAAAGTTATTACACAAAATGGAAGCCATTTGGTTATTCATCTTAGCAAACAAGACTACTTGATCAAATGCTACACCAATCTAAATCTTGATCAAAGCTTTCTGTTATAAGTATCCATTTCTAGGCGCACTACAATTTTCTTAGCTCTATTAACTGAAGAAATCTTAGGACGCTGACAAAATTCGAGAAAAGACTTCCACATGGCCACAAATATCAACCATACTGCCCTGCTGTCGTCAACTCATCTCTTGGAGTCTTGATTCATTTTGAAGCTTCGAACATGACGAAAATCACTGTTCAACATTATTTTTACAATGCATACGTGCAAACATATGTAATACAATGCTCAAATCGGTATTCTGGCACCAACACAATTATCCAAAATCGACCTACACATGGACATATGTGCAATTGTCGCCGAGCCTTTGGTTCAGAAATTTTCACATATACATGTATGTATATCCACACATACATATATTCATCTCTCAAGTAGCTTTGTCAGCAAATAAAGATTGAATCTTTTGAACGCATTGAGAATTTAAGAGTAATAGGTCACCTCATATTAGAAGAATTCATAAGCAAATTGGGATTTCCGGTTGAAATCCATGGCCGAAAGCTGTGTAACTGCAGCATATCTCTCTCTATTTCTTCCCCTCAAATTTTCTTGAATATAGTTATCCACTTTATAATAAAATGGCAAAAAGATGGGTTCTTAAAAATTTCTAAGATTATTAATGCTAATAATCCAATTAGAAAACGTACTTACCAGAAAAGGGTGAGAAAGCAAGACCAAGAAAAGTATGAAGCATTTTTAAGAGTTGAATTTATGCCTTATTTGAGAGGCACTTTAAAAAAAAAAAAAAAAAAA
>CAIGRB010145055.1:32296-56827 GCA_903798255.1 Fraxinus quadrangulata
TATTTGGGCGTGGGCCCCTCTCCTCGTGTGAGAGAAGTGTAAATCAATGGGTAAACGGACGGGTACGAATAGAAAAATCCAAACTTCAAACAGGCTGTTATTTTCTTCTAAGGGATAAAGTCGAGTAGGCGCCAACGTACCCTGAAGGTCGAACTGAAATCCAAAAGAAAAAATATATATGCACAGACATCGAACGAATAGGCCGAAGCGCATATGTGCAAGTTTCTAAAATAGTGGCACACATCATTGCTCCCAAAGAAAATAAAATAATTTCCAAAAGCCATTTGAACCATGTAGCATTTCATTACTTTTACAAAGTTCAACTTTCCAACAGCAAAAGACAAAGTCCCCAGTCCCCACCAACCCACCAAAAAAGGAAGCATCATATGAAGATAAGAAATAATAAGCCTCCATCCATAAGTGCCTCCATCCATTTTGCTCCCGTCAGGGCGTCAAAAGCTCATGAAAAGGAAAGCTAGGGGCCAAAAAGATGACAAAAGCAAAATTGTGCTTCCAACTTCGATTTCATTGCCACATAATGCGAAAGGAGAAACAAAAGGTAACAATCCAGTATAATACGCAACATGAAAGAGATTAAAGACCATAGGAAGTTCTTATGAGGGACCAGAGGGTTCAGATTTGATGGTTGTAGGGTTATCTGATTGGGTTGTAGGATAGACGAGCGCTGCAAGTGATATAGGCATGATGCAGAGTGATTTAGATTGGAGGAATTGCATAGCAGCTCCCACATCTTCTTCCATGAGTTTAACAACCTCCCTTTCTGTTTCCACGTTTGACCACTTTTCCCAAACCTGATGATTCAAACCTCTTTCCACTGTCTCGTCCTAATATGTGAAAACCAAATCAAGTTTGTGGAATGAAGATAGTGAACTTATTTGCATACACATGCATGTTTAAAATTACTATTCGGCAAGGTTGCGTTAAAATTAGTAAAAGATACATCTTTACAATACCTCAATAGATTGCAGGGGGATGTCTGCAACAAGTTGAGCCACTGCACCAGCTCCTCCTAGCCTACTCATGCTCAAAACCTGTTCAACCTTTTAATGTCATTGAGAGAAAGAAGAAAAATATTTGGCTTTTAAGTTTGTAGCATTCACAGATATTTTCATAATTGGACGTTTAAGTGCCCAAATGATGATCCCAAGACATGAAAACATTCATAGATTATGTGGACTTCGTAGACTAACGCTGCAGCAAATTCCCTATACAAACCTTTAACAATTTGAACAAAGACAACGAAAGATAAACTATGAGGGCACGAAAGTATTCACTTATCATCAAGGTGATATGTCTGCGAGTTATTTTATGTCATAAAGAGTTCGAAAAAAGAACCTTTGGTATAAAGAGTTCTAGCCTAGAAGGGAACGTCATAAGAACAGAAGATGTAGCCTCTCAAGGATATTATGCCGAGAATTTTGATTATAATAGGTTTAAAATTGATTTTACCTTGACTTGAAGCCTCAAGAATTTCACATAGTCCAGAATCTCGTCAAGCATTGCAGCCCTATCTGTCTGCCAAAAAAAAAAAAAAGGACAGAAGATCGATGATTAACAATAAAGGCAGTACAAAACTACGCAACTTTATTTAATTCAAGCCAATCGCCTCTTCAAGTGATTATCAACGATTAGCTACTTCAAAGGTTGAAGATAATTCAGAATCATGATTGTCATCAAACATTTTTTATCAAAACAGACCCACTCCAGTTCTGGAAAGCATAGGAATAAACTCCGATATAACATTATGTTCCAACTGATAATTCCTGTCAATATATTAGAATAAAGCAAAATATCCAATACATATGGGCCATTGTATTTCATGACAGAAGTGAAAATACACCAGGTATACGACTCTGCGTACTAAAATATAAATTTTTTAGTGACCTTTCACATGCCATTTTATGATATTGTAGGGAAGCAAATAATAGATACACGGGAAGAAAGAACTTCAGGGAATAAAAAATTATCAACAGAGCAAGGGTACACACTTTATTGCAGCTGGGAACAAGTTCTTGCAATGCCTTGATTCTTTCTGATATCCTTTCTCTGCGCAACTGTATTAAGATGTACTTAGTTAAGATGTAAATATGGCGAGAAGTTGAGACTCACATAGCTTGTTTGTGTAAATCATATACCCTCTCAGCAATACTGTGGGGATCCGTCGCATGTCCCCTTCGTGCCCGAACCCTTGGCCTAATGGCAGGAGGGTGTGGCACAGTTACTGCAGTGCTTGGTGTTGGCTGACCTTGAAAAGCCTGTAAAATAAATCCAGTACAGTTTAGATGCAAAATACTGTGAAATCCTAAATCATGGACTTATATTAACACACTCTGTAGCACAGACACTTCAATTAGAGTAGTGTGTCGGACTCGTGTCGAATACCGACACTCATCGGACAATCTAACATAGTTATTTTTCCTTTTTTATTAGAAATATTATATTTAACTCAAGGTTATTATTAACTAACAAATGGGTACTCATATTTAAAAGATTTTAACAAGAAAAATTAATAACTAGTATAAAATTAAATTTATACTATATAAATAAATAAATTTAAATAATTTAATAACATGTCGACTGTGTGTCTTGTCAATAATTTTTTTGAAAAATCACCGTGTCGACATGTCCGTATCGGTGCATCATAGCTAGCACTTACCATGGCATAATCAATCTCACAACTAATTCTCCTGCTCGAAAAGCAGCTAGAAAACAAGAACAACAAGAGATACATTTTCAAAATCAAGAGTTACCCACAGCCACGTGGATGCTACTAAGAACTGAACAAAATACTTTCCCAACAACTCACATGATTTTCTTTTCCTTTATGAGGACACTCAAAGTGCAAGTAGGAATCTAAATTTTTTTTGTCTATCTAAAAATCATTTCTATCCCAGCAGTCTCAAGAATGATTGTTTGTGGTTGTCAATGACATATAACCCCAGAACTATTCTGTGAGTATAATGTAAAAGTATGCACATTCATTCAGCCAACAGCAACTATGTTATTCCAATGAAAACTGTTATTCGAAGAGCATTCTACAATGTCCATAATTTTGTGATTCTTAGGTTTCTGATATCCATATAAGGGACAGATGCACATAAGTCAATTTCTTCTCCAATCCATCGATTCCATTACTTCTCACTCAAGAGAAAGGACATTTATAAGACCAGAAAGTAAATTGCCCGCACTCGCACTCCTGAGTTAGAATAGGATGGCCAATACCAAATGACATGTGAAGCGGAGTTGATTTACGAACATTTGAGTTTCTCGGAAACCAAGACTCTAATAAGTTTCTAACACATGCAAGTACACATAAGCACACAAACAGACTCTGTCTAGTTGAACAAAAAGACAGAATGCTACAAGTTTGGTAGTGATATAGCAACTCAAAAGGCCAAAATGATTCACCAACAGTATCTATATCGGATCAGATCTTTTTAAGTCAATAGTTTCTGTCTTGCTGAATGAATTACTTAGCAAGTCATTGAGTCAATATATAATCTGTCTCCATACCATATCCTCGTCAAAGCAAACTTGATTACTAGAAATAACCAATTGAGCACAGCAACTGTCACTTAAAAATTTAGTTTAAACTAGTCTAATTGAACTCCACTTAGCATATAACAACGAGTATTACACCAAGTACACTAATCAAATTACTAAGCCAACTTAAACTTGTTCACACTTCATATCAACCCCGAACCCCACTCACCCGACGGCCCACAAATAAAAAATGCAGGCATATGCCACAACTAGATGCAACTACCAAAGGGTGCACAAAATGCACTTACAGACGCATAATTTATACATGAGTGGAGATAAATAAATGAAAAAATGAGTATAAATTTGTAATATGTAACCTGCTGAACCTGAGGAACAGGGTGGCGGATTGCATGAGCCTGTAAATGATCAAAAGTCGAATACAAACTCCCCATGTTGTTATTCAATGCTTCCCTCTCCTGCAAATATATATAACAGATAAATCAAAATGACTTTACAACAATCACAAGGCAAAATTATGAATCCACACATTTTCACACTCCAAAATATGGTTTTCTAAATAATTATCTTCTACATATAAAAAACAGAAAGCAATTAAATTACTAGATTATATTCCACGTTTCATTTGATTCACCCTCATAACAAGACAAATTTCCAAGTTTTGCCTATTACAAAGAGCTAGGTTGCAGAAATTGAAACTCTTCGGAAACTCATGGAGACATTTAGAAAATTCAAAAATATTATATAATTTTCTTTTACTTTAAAATTCGAAAACATTAAGGAAACTTTTAAGAATAGCACGTCATAGCTTTTTGTTTCGTGTTTAATTTAAATAAACTAAATATAATTTCAGACTATAATCCTTATATTTCACAAAATTAACAAGCAATTAAAGTTTGAATTAACGTTATAGAATTTTAGAAACAATAAATTAAAATTTTCCTACAGCTTATTGTCGACTAATCTTTTCAGAAATAGCATTTCCAATGTCCGTTCAAAGAGCAAAAAGGTAAATTAAGAGCTTACGGGCCTCACAACCAAGGCTCCGGCGCCACTAACATCATCCTGTCCGTTATCCAGGCTAAGGCCCAAGGGAAACATCGGTGGATGGGGGAGGCCAGCACCGTCTGATGAGTTTCCAGCGTCAGCTCCAGCCAGGCCAGCATAAGAAGGGAGGGAGAGGATTTGCTCAAGGAAGTCGTCGGCTGTATAACCCTCCGGCGGGTTCGTTGCCATGCCGGTAATTTCCCGACGGCGACAAAATTTCCCGGCGAGAATAAGAGAGAGAAAGGTCGGGTAGAGAGAGAACGGTGAGAGCTTTTGGGAAACTGGCAATGATAAAATGTGTATATGCTTTTGTCGTGTGTGCTTTTTTATTTTTGATGAAAAGTGCTGTAATTTTTCGAGTCAGTGGTCGGGATCAAAGTGTAATTGGTATAAATTTTGGGGGGTTGAAAATGCAACAAAATAAAAATAAGGGGAGTTATATCACCACAGAAATTTTAGCCCTATTTTGGCACCCTTTTTACAAAAACTCACGGCGCATTTCACTTACTATTTTCAAGTTGATTTCAATTTTGTAAAACACAAAAATATATTTGATATGTTATTTTTGAAAATATATTTATAAATTTATAACATAAAACTCAAAGCGCATTTTTTTCGCTTTAATTGTTCAAGACGAAAATTCTGAAAACACACAAAATATATAAAATAAGCTTTAAATAAAATTTTATTTGAATAAAATTTTATAAATAAGAATTTTGAAAAATAAAAATATATAACTCTAACAAATAAAATTTTAAAATTTTAAAAAATAAAATTCTAAAAATAAATTCTAAAATTCTAAAAAAATGTATAATTCTAAAACAATAAAATTCAGAAAAATTAAAATTAAAATTCAGAAAAATAAATATTATAAAAATTTCTAGAAAAATAAATATTATAAAATTAGTTCCAACTCTTAATGATTATTTACAAAAAAAATTTAAAAATGTTTAAATGANAAACAAAGGCATTTTAAATCCAGGCATTATTTTTTATTTTTTATTTTCTATATTTTAAGATTAATTTATTATTTTTTAGTGAGAAAAAATATTATAAAATTCACCAACTTTAAAATGTATATAATACTTGATAATATATTAATGTAAAATTGTTCTTTTTTTACTAAAAATCAAATTTAATGGAATAAAATGTAATAAAACAATTTTTAAAAATTTCAAAGCAAGCGTATTTTCTAATTTTCTATTTTAAGAAATAATTTTTCAAAATAATAAACCAAACGTGTTTTTAGAAATCATTGAATTGAGATTTGATTATTCTAAATAAAGTAAAGACTGAAATAATTATAATACTTGATAGGAATTAAATTACAATCCATGTGAGTTCGACACTTAACTCTACTAATATATTACAAAATTTGATACCGTACACTTGCGGCATAAATCTCGGTATAGAAAACGCGTGACATTCCTAGTGCTTATGTTTGGATCTCATTTCTTTTGTTTCCTATTCATTTTCAGGCTAAGAGCACATTGTTTGTTATAGCTAAGGCTATTGAGATTGATCTATAATGTAAACTCCCTGATAGAGTATGGATTGAGAGGAAGAAGATGGAGGGATATTGGCAGCCTTTTGTATATGATGAGGTGCCAGACTTTTGTTTTCGATGTAGACACTTCGGACATTCGAATGAGAGTTTTTCTAGCGGTTTGCATCCTATCCCACCTTCTGTGGCCTTGATTGTTGTTGACCAGACTTATAGGTCTAATCCAGTTTTGGCCAAAGATAATGGTAAGGTGAATGAAGTTGTGATTGCACCTTGCCAAAGATGGACACCTATTAAGAGAAATCAAAGGAGACATGATAGTACATCATATGTGATTTCTCATTCTACTCCTCAGACTGTTATCACTATTGCTCATATTACCCCCGTCACTACAGTTACTACATCACAGACATCTGCTATTTACATGGCTCCTAGTCTTTATACTGCACCGCTTGTTATTAGGAATATTGCTCCACATATTACTACCTCTCAACCATCAGATCATTCTACAGTTGCTCCCATTAGGGTGGATACTCAGAGTTCTCTTGTTATTACATCAGCTCCTCATTCAGCATTTCAGTCTCCGAACCCCATCAGCAGTGCTCCTATAATTGTTAGTTCTATATATTTTGATCCTCTCTTGATGGATATGTTAGAGAGGCCACAAGGATATGTTGACCTATGGTTGATTTTATCCTTAATGTTTTGATCATGACAAACAAGATTAATATTATTTCTAACAATAATTGATTTTGAGTGATGATAGTTTAATGTTTAAATCAATCAAGTATTGCCAAAATCAACACATCATAAATCGAACTTGAAATGAAGATCAAAGTGAAAGTTAAGTATTCAAGTCAAATCATTCAAGACGAGAGATTAGAAGATCAAAATCAAGACTATCAAATTGGGCTCATGAAAAAGGTCGAGATCGAAGTCAAACATTAAAACCAAATATCAAGAAAGATTAAGATCAAGAGTTTAAGAGCCGACAGGAAAGAAACTTTGAAACAAAATCAAATACTAGACTTTCGAGATCATGTGTAAC
Source organism: Fraxinus quadrangulata (assembly GCA_903798255.1). Taxonomy (NCBI): domain Eukaryota; kingdom Viridiplantae; phylum Streptophyta; class Magnoliopsida; order Lamiales; family Oleaceae; genus Fraxinus; species Fraxinus quadrangulata. The sequence continues at coordinate 39,418 of CAIGRB010145055.1, forward strand.
GGTATAACACTTTAATATTTAGTAATGAATGACAATATCTCAAAAATCATTTTGTGCACGAAGCGTTAATTTTATAAAATATATTTTTTTAAAAATAAGATTGATCTTTCAAAGTGATACTTGAACTTGGATCAATTTTTTTTTTTTTTAAAAAAAAANATCTACTTATCAAAGTTTTTCATTTGAAAAATATTGTTTGAACTTACATTTTTACATTAATTTAAATTTATTTCTTCATAGTAAAAATTTTAATTGTTGGATCAAACTTCTTGAATCATTTCTCTTATCAAAGTTTTTCATTTCTCTTTGTACTTAATTTATCTATATCAATTTTAAAATAGACATATTTTCGAAGAAGATATTTTGCACTTACATTGCATAAACTCTTCTTCTTCTTCTTCATAATATTGAATTTTGATTGATTGAACTAAATTTCTAAAATCATCGTATTCATCAAAATTTCTCATTTCTCTCTTAGTACTTAATTTATTATAATCATTCATTAAAAGAGAAATATTTCTTTAGAATATTTTTGAACCTACATTATATTTATTTTTTCATCTTCTCATTGAAATATTTTGATTGATTGAATATAATTTTTGACTATCATATTCATCAAAGTTTTTCATCTAACACTTGAACTATCATTTATTACTATTCATTGAAGTGCTACCCTCTCTTATTACTTAATTTGTTTATATTATTTATCAAGAGAGGAATTTCATTGTAAAATTATTTTAATAAAGTGTGGGTCATGTTGAAATCCATTAAAGATCAACATTGTATAAGAATTAGTGCTCCTTGTTATAAATCACCATGTGGATCATATTGAGGTCCCGTAAAACTCAATATTGTATAAGGATTGGTGCTCTTTCTTTGTAAGTTATCGGAAGCGTTGTAAAATATTGGATTGCACCATAAGTCAATCAACATAGTGAAGATGCCTTGCTCGTGCCGGAGAGCTTGGTAACGAAGGATGTAGATCATTGCTTATATCGTTTGCATCATCTCTCCCTTTTACTTATCGCTTTTATATGTGCTTAATATTTGAATTAATCTATTTAGTCTTTATTTGGTTGAATTTAGATTAATTCTTTGAAAAAGTTTTAAAAATCAATTCACTCCCCTTTTGGTTAGTTTTTCTTGGGCTATTAGGTTATACGGAGTCTGATGTTCTTGTTATCTCTACACATTGTCAGCAGAATATATAAGCTTTTTTATCTACAGATCAATCAGATTTTGATGTTTTTTCTCATATTGAAGTTCATTAGTAGGGTTCATATCGCTGATCTTCTGCTGATAACTTGGCAGGTATGGCTAGTATGATAGAGGATAATGGTTTTATCCTAGTTGGTCAGAAAAGAAATTCGAAAGCCACTGATAGTTGATTTCCTAGTACTGTGACAAGGAGTCAATCACATGATACCTCTTCACGCACATCTAAATGAGTATCATTGTACAAAATGCGAGAGGTGTAGCTAGTGTAGCTACTCGTTGGCGCCTAAAGAGATTTATACAGCTTCATCAGGTTTATCTCTTGGTTATAGTGGAGCCTTTTGTTCTTCAGCATAAATTTGCATATATTTGACGATATTTGCACTTTAACACCGGAGTTCAGAATGTGTCGAACAAGATCTGATTTTTTTTGGAACACAGGGAACTGTTACTGTTATTGTTGATATCCCCAGTTCCTTCATGTTAGATTTGAGGATCCCAGACTAGCATTTCCCATCTATCTGACTCTGTCTATGCTTCATGTGACGTAGCTATCATGAGGGATTTGTGGGAGGGTCTTCACCACATTTCCCTCGATATGGACGACATTTGGCTAGTTGGGAGAGAATTTAACGTTATTACACATGATGGTGAGCGTACTGGTCATAATACTCGTGATCGAGACACTACTCCTTTCTCTAATATGATGATAGATTGTGGTTTGGAGGACGCTGGTTTCCTTGGGAATGGGTATACTTGGACCAACGGTCGATTCAGAAAGAGATTGGATACGTCAATCATTAATTCTACAGTCACATCATTCTGTCTACAGCTTATAGTGAGACACTTGAATTGGACTTTATCTGATCATTTGTCTTTATACTTCAGTAGGCTTCTGATGATGATTTGGGGCCTAGACCTTTCAAATTCCTCAATGATTGGACCAAGCATCATGATTTTTCATCCTTTATCGCTTAGAAGTGATCTTTCCCTACTCATCTTACTGGAATGACTACTCATTGGGAGAAGTTATTTAGGCTGAAACAAAGACTGCGTCGGTGGAATCGACATATGTTTGTAGATGTTTTCCAACGAGTACGAGATGATGAGGATAGGGTGGATGAGATAGAGACAGTATATGATTGAGACCCTACACCGGAGCATCGTGACCTATTGCATCATGCCAATGCAGTTTTGAACTAGACCTTATCTATTGATGAGGGTTTTTGGAAGCAAAAGGTCGGTTCACATTGGGTATGTGAAGGAGATTACAATACTCATTATTTTCATGCGATGGTTTAGGGAGGTTGGATCAAATCGCGTACTAGGTCCATCAGGACGTAGGCAAGGAAAGTCTTAGCTACCCATGCTAACATTCAGATTTCAGTTATTGCATTCTATCAAGATCTTCTATCAGCTCCTACACAGCCGTTGGACCCCATTCGTTCTGATATCATCCATAGGCTTTTGACGGAGGATGATAATTTGGCACTAAACCGCTTTGATTTATGAGGTACGAGAGCTGAAGTTTACTATAGATGCTGACAGTGCTGCCGGACTAGATGGATTTACATCCCTATTCTTGTAGCATTGTTGGAACATTATTTATGACGATGTATACTGAGCAGTCTTGGACTTCTTTGACTGTGGCTACCTTCCATGGGGTTTTGCTGCTGCTACTATAGTATTGCTCTCTAAGATGAACGATGATTGTAGATGGACCGACTTCAGATCCATCAGTTTATGTACAGTGTTCAATAAGATTATTGTTAAGGTTTCGAACACTAGATTGAGTACATGGTTACCACGCATTATCTCTCCTAACCAGAGTAGGTTCATTCCTGGTCGCCTATTCGAGGACAATGTATTATTGGTTCAGGAGCTTCTCTATACTTTGGACGATAGAATACGAGAGGGGTAATACTATGTTGAAACTAGACATGGCTAAAGCATATGATCGCATGGATTGGAGCTTCATTTATTCTATAATATAGGTATTTGGATTTGATCAGATCATGATTAATAGGATTAAGCGATGTATCTTGGAGTGTCATTTTTTTGTACTCCTAAATTGCCGCCTATGTGGTTTTTTTCCTTCTTCACGAGTGCTCAGACAGGGAGTTCCTATCTTGCCATCCTTGTTCATCATAGCTGCAAATTACTTCTCATGCTTACTCACTCAGAGGTTTCAAGAGTATCCCAGTATGCGTTATGACAGGGTGGTCTAGGCTTTAGGAGATTATAGGATGTGGTGGACACCTTCTCCATGAAACTCTGGTGGTTGTTCCGTTCTCAAAGATCTCTTTGGGCACAATTCTTACGGGGCAAGTATTGTACGATGACACATCCTTTATTTACAGCAGTTCCCTACTCAGCTTCTCTTAACTGGAAGAGGCTAAAATTAGTTGGGCTCCGGACAGAGCCATACATTGCACAGTACCTTGGAGTAGGTCATATTTTATTTTGACATGATTGCTGGATGGGTGAGACCACGCTGGCATCCCTATTCCCACTCCGACGGCACACATCTGTGAGGGTGCATAATTTCTTTGATGATACTGGGTGGGATATTTGATGTTTCTTACTGGTTCTCCCTCTTCTTATGGTGGAGCAGATAGGGGCTATACATTTATGTGCAGATGCTCCTGGTCGAATTGTTTGGCAAAATATATCGGATGGTAGATTTGCTACCAAGTCAGCATGGAAGCTCGTATGCTCAGGATGCCGTATCAGGATTCGTACCGGTTACTATGGAGCTCCATTTTGCCCGTCGCTGTCTCATTCTTATGCTGGAGACTATGGGAGGACCTCATTCCAATATATGTAGTTATTTAGGGGAGGATTAGATGACAGTTGGCTTCTCGCCGTCAATGTTGTTCCGAGACTATCAATCATATTTTCACTTGCAATAGCATCTCCAATCAGATATGGCAACATTTTAAAGATATTTTTCAGATATCTGTGAGTTGAGAAGAGGGAGCCAGGTAGAGATTCTAGATATGGAGGTATTCTAGACAGTATGTTCGTTGTGGACGCATTCGTATTATCATTCCTATACTGATATTTTATCTATAGACCGTGAAGAATGATGCGAAGTATAGGGAGATTCGTATAATAGCCAGACATATCATTAGAGGGTCTATCGAATGAACTCATTTCTTCATATGAGAGGATTGTTTCTAGTGGTACATTGGCTAGGGAATTTGACACTTGCACCTATATTTGGTATTTTTATAAACCCATTTCCCCATCTCCCCCTATTCTAGTTTGGTGGCGTACTCCATCAGTCGAATCTGTCAAGATCAATACTGATGGATATGTCAAGGATGGTTTTGTGATTCGGGGAGGCATCATCAGAAATCACGCGTGATACTATATTAGGGCTTTCTCAACTTCGTTTGGACCATGCTTGATACTAGAGGCAGAGCTCTGGGCTATTCTTGATGGGATTTTACTAGCTCAAGGACGTGGTTTTTTCGCGATTTGGGTTGAGTCGAATTCTACAGTGGCTATTCACTGTATTACTAGAGGAGAAGGACCATGAGATATTTAGGACATATTCATACTTATCACAAATATTATATACTTCGGCAGAGATACAACTTCTCATAATTACAGAGAAAAAAATCGGTTGCAAATGCTCTTGCTGCTGAGGGTTGGACCGACATCATATCCTTCGACAATGATACAGTCTCCCACATTTATAGAGAAGAAAACTAGATTGCAGATGCTCTTGCTGCTGAGGGTGGGGATCATCGACGATATCAGGTATATGGACTATTTGATCTACCACAACATATTAGGGCACTAATACAAGTTGACAGACATGGATTGACAAGTGCCAGAGTTTGATTTTTATTTTTACTTTCAATTCTTAGTTTTATCTTTATTTACATTAGTTCTTATTGTAAAAGAAGTAGTACTTTCTTATTTATTGCTTTATTTTTTGTCATTTATTTTCATTGTAAGGGAAGTAGTACTTTCTCATTTATTGCTTTCATTATTTTCATGTAACTAATATATTCCTCCACCACAAATAAATGCATATTAACAAAATCTCGGAGGTACCGCCCTCCTTTAATAAAAAAAAGTATACTCAACTCATTCATTAAATATATGTTGGTCTATTAGTTAAATAATTTGATTAATTAATTTTGGCACTTAAATAATAATCCAATTAATTAATTCTACAAATATCCTACACTTGTCAATTAATGAATTATTATTTTGATCTAATCAAAATAAGATAAATTAAAACTCTCGTTTAAATTTATCATTAAGTGACCTAGATTAGTTAATTTACATTTTCAACCTTGATTGACATCTAGCAATGTGTCGGGTTATCCATGTGAAATCTCTGTAGCGATTCTCCAACCTTTTACTTTCATTTGGCCAAGATGGGAGTAGAAAACATCTGCTCTCCATCTTGCGATGGCTACTAGAAAATAGGGATCAACGGAGTAGTTGTTAGCAGCAATACCACTTGAAAGGAAAAAATTCCAGAAGATTTGGTTGTTAATTAACATTCTGTTATACAGCTTTGTAGAGTTTATATTCAGCTATTTTTCACTTGAAAGGAAAAAATTCTAAAAAATTCTTTTGTTTATCCTTAAACGTCAATCTTGTTGTACATATTTTTCATAAAACATTGAAGAGAATCAGAAATTTCTCCAAATGCTCATGTGCCTCTTTTTTTATAAGCATTTGTTTTAGCATTGTTCTGTGAAAATATGTCATTCAAATCAGCTAGACTTCAGTAGCTAACTCAATTTATATTATACTATTGTCAAGATCAGATTCCACAGAATTAAGGATACAAGATAATAATTTAACATTTAACAACTTGGTGACCAAAATAATTCTTGGATGATCTGAGTGATGGATAAGAAAAGGGTTTGAAGGATCGGCAAGAACACTGCCATCAATTTTTTTAACAAAGATGATCTAAAAAACTAGGCATTTTTTTCCTCAAAGCAATGTTGTTATGATACCATGTCAAAATTGTAAAAGAATAACGTGGAAAAATCTTTTATATTCTATCCTCAACTTCTGTACATAGGATACTCTTTATATATGTAAGGATCAATCTCTACCACTAAAAATAGGAAAAGAATAAAGAAGAATAAATATGATTTAACTATTAAATAAAGAAAAAGAAAAATTGCAACAGCGGTCTCTAACCTTTCACTTTTGCATATTTTATCCTAACTTTCAATTTGTGCTAGTGGAGATTTCAAACCTTTGAAAAATTAGCAGCTAAGGTCCAAATCCATCTATGACTGTTAGTTGACCAAAGAAGTTGATTTGACAAAATTCATAAAGGGTAAAATGATAAATTACAATTTATTCTCATTTGTCCCTTAAAATAATTAAAACAAAATAAAAATAAAAATAAAAGAAAAGAAATTGTTGATCATCTTCTGTCTTCAACCTACCCATTCCAAAAATCAGAAAATTAGCCGCACGGCCACCACTAACACACTGTCGCGCCGGCCCACGACTACCATAAATCTCAAACAACAACTCTTCTATTTCGATTCTCTACAAACCATCTATGGCGGGCAAATCAATACTAGTTTTTGGCCATGGCTGCTCTTTTTCTTGTTGCCCAAAGCACTCAAGCCCAAAAACCCGAACCTGCAAGCCAATTTGCAAAACAACAAGTGACAAAGAACTCTGTACAAAAATGGTGAATGGTGCAAAAACACACTAGTTGCAGCCAAGAAACTCCAATCAATATCCAATATGATTCCACCCACACTTTCTAGCATGCAAGCCACACGCATGAATCGATTCTAGCCACCTGCTAGGATAATTTTGACAATATAGTATACGATCTTAAAATCCATCATCCAAGAAATTTGGCTATTCAATGATATAATTGTTTCTCAAAATCAGATATTGATTATCCCCTTTCTTTACTTACCATAAATACATAGGGTTGTACAAATATACAAGGTCAAACTTCAAAGTATATAAATCTTCTTTTCTTTTTTCTTTCATAATCAAGAACCCAAAAGGCTAGATTATAATTAACCTAGATTTTTTTTTTTCAGAATCAAGATCCCAAAAGGACGTAGTGCTCTGCCTTTCCTCGCATGGTGAACGGGGATGTGGACGTGCGTGCTTTGCCTTTCGAAGCACTATGGATATGGTGCTTTGCCTTTCAACCTCCTCTTCCTTGTTGACGACGGGATCCACTGTTAGCAAATTTGAGGTTGGGAAGCTCTAAAAATGCATAGTTGAGGAGCTTGTCTACATTAAGATCAACAATGTTGTTTCCATACTAATGTGATCTATGATACGATGGCAAGTTCGGGTAAGGATCCGTTGATTGTAGAAGAAGGACCAATGATGAGTTCATGGGAAAAGTAGGTCAAAGAAGCTATGTGATGGCTTACTCAAGCTACGATGGACGAATTATCGATTACAAAAATCAAATGAACAAGTTTCATGTTGGGTCTGGAAGAAGAAACAAGATAGATCAACTTGGTCCAAATATCGGATGAGAAAAGTTGGAAAAAGTAGTTACCCTGGCATGTGACTGCATGCCTCTATATTGAACCAAAATTAAAAGCTAACAATTGGTTTATGCGACCGCATAATATAATTCTGGACGCGAATTTTTCAAATTTCGCGTAATCTTCTATTCTAGTTAAAACTCTTGTATGGTATATTTTTCTATATCTTTGAAGACTTAATTTCATTTTTAAGTAGGTTTTATGAGTTCCTTATATATGACACATTCCTTTCATTGTAAATATACACAATTTATTGAGAAATTAATTGAAAGACAAATTGCTTTCTTCATATTCTTCATCGAATTAATTATGAACTTATCAAGAATTAAATTTATGTGGCGTTCATCAAATTAAATAAGATTCATAAGTTTTGTGATCACGGGGTCAACATATTGTCGGCGATTGTGTTGATTTTTTTATTCAATAATTTATTATGTCGAGCTTTCAAATATTGATTCTTGGCTTTCTTGGATTGAATCAATCTTGTGTGAATTTTATAGCTTCAATTGCTATGTGGGTTCGCATAAGTTGGTATTAGAACAAAACTCCAAAAATCAAGGTTTTATCTTTTTTTTTTCTTTTGTTTGAGTATTTGTTTTTCATTCTCCATATTCTTCGCATTTTTCAATATTTCGACTCAAATCCATAAAATTTAAAAAATTGTTTGTACACTAATTTAGCATTCATATTAGTTTTTTTCCCTGTTATTGGTATCTAGTTGAATTTTCTAGCCAAAAAAAAAAAATGAAAACTCAAAAATATGCCAACAACATACAATTTCATTTTTTTTAGTAAAAAAAAAAATTCAAATTTTAAAGTGTCCAATTAATTCAACAAATACTTTCTTCAATAAATATTTTCTTGAATTTATCTTTAGCGTTTAATTCAAAGTTCAAATTCCTACCTTATTGAATCATTCTAGATCACTTTCATTACTTAATTCTTTGTTTGGACTCCACAAGGGTTAAATTTTGATTGAGATTGAATTAATTTTTTGAAGCACTTGCAAGAATGTATTGAGTGGAAAAAGGCAGAGTGATGAGATTAATAAAGGGAAAAATCCAATTTGAATGATACGCGAGCGTATACACGTGAGACAAATATTATATTAGATTTTGAATGTCGAATAGAGACGAATCTATTTCAAGTACGAATAATAATCAAATCAACATGTCGGATAAGATGATATGAGGGTTCGAAATGTTATTTGAGGATGTGAAAGACAAATTGGATAAACAAGACATATTGCTTGCTAATTTATGAGGGAACAGCCTAGAGAAATTTCTCACACAATGAGGCAAGGAATGCGGGATCATAGAGCGAATTTTGCTGGTAAGTTTGAAGCGGATAGTGATATTAATGATGATGCATTGGTGGATGTCGAATTGGAAAGAATGAGAGATAAAGGAGTTAGACATGAAATGAAGGGTAGATAGCCTGTTGGAGATGGTGTTGATAGAAGTATGGACAATATTAAAATGAAAATTCTATCATTCAAAGGAAGGAGTGATCCAAAGGCATACTTGGAGTGGAAAAAGAAAGTAGAGTTGATATTTGATTACCTTAACTACTCGAAGGAAAAGAAGGTAAAGATTGTGGTATTTAAATTTATCGATTATGCTAGCATTTGGTGGGATCAAGTAGTAACATCTAGTAGGAGAAATCGTGTGATGCCTAATAATACATGGGAAGAATTGATGGCTATCATGCAGAAAAGGTTCGTGCCTAATCATTAGTATATGGAGTTTCATCAAAAATTGCAAATCCTCTACCAAGGTTCTCGAAATGTGGAAGATTATTACAAAGAAGTGGAGATTGCTATGATTATAGAGAATGTTGAGGAGGATAGGGAGGCCATGTAACCCGATTTTTAAATGATTTGAATAGGGAGATAGCTAATGCGGTAGAGTTGCAACATTATGTGGAGTTGGAAGACATGCTACATGTAGCTATGAAAGTGGAAAGACAATTGAAGAGGAAAGGGACAGCTAGATATATATCGGGTTCTTCGAGTTTTAACTCTTTTTGAAAATCGAAGTAGGATGATAATAGAGGTGATGAGACTGTTTCGAATAGTAAGACTGAACCACCATGGGAAAATGAGGAATTTGTTAGTAAAATTACACCCAAAATAGATTCTCAACTTTCTAAGGATTGGGATATCAAATGCTTTAGGTATTTGGGATCGGGGCACATTGCTTCTCATTGTCCAAACAAAATGGCAATGATTTTGTGAGGCAATGGAGAAGTGGTGAGTGACAGTGATGATGATGATATGCTCGCATTAGATGATGCTAGTGATGGTGATAGTGATGGTGATGGAGTAGAGTACCCATTAGAAGGTAAGTTACTTGTGGTGATGCATGCTCTCAATATACAAATTAAATTGGATGATGTAGAGAAACAACGGGAGAATATCTTTCATACTAGACGCCATGTCAAAAATAAGGTATGTAGTTTGATTATTGATGGAGGTAGTTGTACTAATTTGCTACTAATACAATTATTGAGAAATTAGGATTGACTACGATAAAACTCCCTAAGCCTTATAAATTATAGTAGTTAGATGCATGTGGAGAGATTAGGGTATGTAGGCAAGTTTTGGTGAATTTCTCAATTGGGAGGTATAGTGATAAAGTGATGTGTGATGTGATTCCTATGCATGTTGGGCACATTTGTTGGGAATGTCATGACAGTATGATAAGAATGTTACACATGATGGATTCAATAATAGGTAAAACTTTGTCAAAGATGGGAGAGCTATTACTCTTGTACCATTAACACCACAACAAGTCTATGAGGACCAATTGAGATTGAGAGGTGAGGAAGAAAAGAAAAACAAAGAAAAGCAAAAGGAGATTAAGAGAGAAGATAGTAAGGTGGCTAATCGTGGAAAAAAAAAAAGCAAAGCCATAAGAGAAAAGAAAAAGAGTCTATTGAGGGGAGAGAAAAATAAAAAGTAAGTTTCTATGAAAAAAACTTTGAGATTGAGAAAGCTTTAGTGAGAACTAACAAACCCATCCCCAGTTTAGATATTTCTTTATTGCAGAAACTCAAAGACTCATTCCATGAAGACTTATTTAGTGGAATACCACCCAATAAGTATCCAATTGATTTGATGCAAGTGGAGAATTTGATGAGCATTGAAGGAGAAACACTCAACCGTGGCGTGGTAAAGAATCAATACCCCATACATAAGTTTGATAATAGTCTAGCACGTAGTAATTGTTTTTTTCACGTGGGGCATATACTTTTACACATGTTAATACATCTAATATTTCTATGAGAGTAATAAGTCATTTGTCATATGCATTCATAGGCAATCAATTACTAGTTAATGATATTCTAGTATGTTGCAAGAAATTAATTGACCATAATAGACATTAGAATAAATATTTCAATCTTGAAGTCCTTAACTATTTTGATTCGAATTTATGGAATATGTTGGGAACCAATTTAGTATCCTCTACTACTTGTACTACATGATTTGATATGGTTTATGGTTTAAATCTATAAACTTTGTTTAATTTAATTTCTTTAACTATTATTGTAAGCGGTAATTTAGATGGAAAGCAGGGGATTGAATTATATGCATCTCAAGGTAGCAAAAGGAAGATGCGTAAAGTATTCGAACCAGGTGATTAGGTTTGAGTGCTTAAGCAAAAATGGCTTGTTCGATTGCAAAAAAGGTTAAGATTACATAGTAGAGGAGATGAACCATTCCACGTCATTGCAAGGATTGAAACCATTGGCTACAATTTAGATCTTCAAGGTAAGTTTATGATAATTTGCATTTTTGTTGTTTTTGATCTCTCTCTCTCTCTCTCTCTCTCTCTTTGATGCAGGTACAGATTTGAGGTCCAATCATTTCGAAGAGGGAGAAGATGATATGATCCATGATACGAGGACAAGTCCGAACAAAGATCCATTGATCGTAGAGGAAGGACCAATGACGAAATCACGGGCAAAGAAGGTCAAGGAAGCTATGAGATGACTTGCTCAAGTTACGGTGGACAAAACATTAGTCACAACAAACAAAGGAACAAGTTTCATGTTGGGCTTGAAAGAAAAAACAATATGGATCAACTTGATCCAAGCAGCAGACGAGAAAAGCTGGAAAAAGTAACTATGCGACTGCATAGTTACCCTAGGTCGCATGCCTTTATACCGAACCAAAATTAAAAGCTAACAATTGGCATATGCAACCTTATAGTGCAATTCATGACACAAAAATTTCAAATTTAGCATAATTTTCTATTTTAGTTAAAACTCTTGTATTGTATATATATTTTTTTTATATCTTTTTAGACTTAATTCCATTTTTAAGTACGTTTTATGGGTTCCTTATAAATATGACTTATTTTATTCATTGTAAAGATACACAATTTATTGAAAGATTAATTGAAAGACATATTGATTTCTTCTTGTTCTTCATCGAATTAATTATGAACTTATCAAGAATTAAGTTCTTGTGGTGTTCATCAAATTAAGTAAGGTTCAAATTTTTTGTGATCACGAGGTCAACATATTGTCGGCGATTGTATTAGTTCTTTGATTGAATAATTTATTGGGTCGAGCTTTCAAATATTGATTCTTGGCTTTCTTGAGTCGAATCAATCTTGTGTGAGTTTCGTAGCTTCAATTGCTACGTGGATTCGCATCACATATAGTTCTTGATTGAGAGCCAAAGTTGAAGGGGACGTCAGGATTGACACTCGACACAACATTGGCACTTATATTGTGGTTGGGCTCCATTCACTTGGGTGGTGCAGAAGAAAATATTTGCAGAAGCAATTGTGCTGACATTGGGTGCCGGTGGTGTTGGTGTTTTTTAGGGGTAGGGATGGGAAAGGGAGTGGGTATGGGTGTGGGGGGAAGAAATAGATAGACGTAGAGAGAGCTCTTTTATTTACTTATTTTATTTACTTTATATTAAAATGGTAAAGTTACCATTTAAATTTGGTCAAATCAACTTCTCTGGTCAACGACGGTCAAATTGATGGATTTCGTCTATTTGAATTCTAGTTACTAATTTCTCAAATGTTTGTGATCTTCGTTAGCACAAACTGAAGGTCAGGGTAAAGTTTGTTAAAAAGTAAAAGATTAAGGACCGCTGCTGCAATTTTCCCTAAAGAAAAGTAAAGAAGTGATTTTTGAAATCTTCCCAAAACTAGCCGTGTCAAATTTCAACATGTTGAAGTTGCCATCTCGGCGTTAATTCGATTGTTATTCACAGACCCCCGACATTAAAAGGCTTCATGAAACATTAATGGAAAGTTTATAAGAACATATGTAATCTTCAAGAACCCGATTGGCCCATTCGAGTTCGGCCTATACATTAGTCCAGACCACTCACTTCTAGTGTGTATAACTGTATATGCCTACATGTAATCTACCTATATATCAGATGAACTGTGCACAATTATAAATCAAACATTATTCTTTCGTATTTTCATATGGTACATATTACATAGGGAAGTGAAAAAAATGCAGCACGACAAAAAGAGAACTTCAAAAGATACACACTCATGACCCTTAAAGTTCACAATAACTCGAGACATAAATTTACATATTATCGCAATACAAATTATTACTACATGAGCCAGACTTTAACTACTACCATCTCAATCTACCTTGCAAGCACTTGTCGAGGAGAAAGTCCATCCTCGGAGACATCAAAGAACAACTCATCACTCTTAGACAATGCATAGACAATTTCCACCATACTAGGCCTCTTCGAAGGATCCTTGTGCAAACAAGCAACAGCAATAGCCATTACACTCGTAACATTATCCATTGAGCATGACTCGTTTAAAAGATTACTGTCCATCCATTCTCTCAACCTCTTCATCCTTCGTTCCTCCTTTCCATCCAAAATTCCATTCACACTAGTCCATAGAACGTTCCCTTCTTCATCAGTGGCTTCTCTACCGGAAACAAGCTCAAGTAACACCACACCAAAAGAGAAAACATCCATTTTAGTTGAAACCACTCCATCAGAAAGGTACTCTGGAGCAATGTAACCTTGTGTTCCTACTATGTGCATTGTTATGGCATTGCAGCCCGATTTTGCAAGCCCGAAATTGGCAATTTTGGCCCTCATATTCGAGTCCAATAGAATGTTGCTGCTTTTGACGTCTTTGTGCACAACTTTCGGTCTCGTGTGTTCATGGATGTATTGGAGACCATTTGCCACATCAATGGCAATTCTTAATCTTGTTTTCCAGCTCAACTTCTCGTTCTTGTTTTCATGAAGCCACGAGTGAAGTGAACCATTTTCGACATATTCGTAGACGAGGTAGCAATTCGCTTCTTCAGGGTCTATGCAGAATCCCTCTAGCCTGACCAAGTTCCCATGGTTCACCTACAAAGTAGCCAAGTCATTAAAATTTACTCTTGGATCAAGGCAGTGGATTGTTAATTCATGATTCGCGGGTTCATCAGTCAATTTAAGGATGAAGTAGTCCTGGCCACGTTTGCATTGATGAAGAAAATAAGCAGTTAAATTAGAGTACACTGGCTAGGTTTAAATCAGTAAAACTGACAATTTGATTATACATATGAACTGCCAATCATCTTCTGTGTACTCTTCTGCTGGTAGAATCTCCCAACCTCCCCCACCACAGAGAGAAAAAAAATATATGGTCAAAATAAACTGAGCTAAGAAGGCAGCTGTTTTCTTCCTAAATTAAATTCAAAGAAAAATATGAGGATGACAGCCCTTTTTGCATCATTTCTTATTTTATAAACCAAATTGTATTCTTAAATACCATGATTCTGCAGATTAAGAAATGTCACCTAACCTAACCATTAGTTTGTTTGTGATTAGTAAATGTATTACTATATAATATCTTCCTACAAAACAGCTTGAAAATGACCACCCTGTTGTCCTCTTAAACCTCTTCCCATCTTCACCAGTAATACTAATTATTTTTGATCATTTTCTAGATCTTAATACCAAAAAGTCAATTGCCAAACCATTAGGTAATTGCTAAACTAGAACAAGTAAAAATCTGCACATTAAGGACTCTTTTCAGAAACAGTAAATAATGACAACAAAAGAAGTATTGTTCTCAAAAAATTGGGGTGACTACATGAATCCATTCTCTGCAAAAGTGGTAAAATTTGAGAAATTGAAATGAATGAGAACTGTGGGACACATGTAAAATTTACCTTCTGTAAGATCTTGAGTTCCTCATAGGCATTCCATTTCATTTTCTTGATTGCATACAGTTCTCCATCAATACTGCCTTTGTAAACTGATCCTTGAATAATACATCTTTCGTCGAATTCGTCTGTTGCTCCCCTTAATTCATCTATTCCATATACTTTATACTTATCTAAGCAACCTGAAACATCAGCCATCAAATTTACCTCTTCACCCTTCATGAATCCCTTCCCTCTTTTATCAAATTTATGTTTCTCTTCATCTCTATATTTTCCTTCCCTTTTCTTCATCAAACCCTCTCTATAAAACCACAATCCACAAACCAAAATCAGCAGCAGCCCACAAATTCCCAACCCAATTCCCAGTCCTATGATGGCACCTTTTCTTTCAGTTTTCCTCCCACTCCCAGTAACAAGAGGAGGAACGATAGGCTGTGTAATATTAGGAAGCCGAGATACCGGAACAAAAACTGTGTCGTTTGGCCTAATATTATTCCCATTCACATCAATTATAGACTGTGTTGTGGATCCAAACCTTGATGCAATTGCACTCAAGTTATCAGATGGCTGAAAAACATAACTGATAAGAAAATTCACACCATTTTCCAACTGGGTTGAGTTGGGGCACTTACAAAATATTGGAAAAACTACATTATCACCTATTTCTAGGCGTGTAGGGATTAGGGTTGGATTTACAACTTCAACAGATTGATAAGTTGTAAGATTTTGGAAATGGTGGGTTGACACAAGATAGAAGGTGTTACCACTTTTTATGGTGTAGTTTAACCCTGCGTAAGAAATTGTAATGCTAGAATTCACAGTATTACAAGAACAATCTATGGGAACAAAAAGGGATTGATCAGGAATCAAAGTGGCATTTGGGGAAGAAATATTGCTGGGAATTGAAATCTTGAGGCGGCTTATTGAGAAGAGATCACCTATGGAGGCCAAATCAAGAAAATCTGGAGCCATGGCTCTGTAGAAGGCATAAGTTCTGCAGGAGTTAAAGGACTGTCTGGTGCAGGGATAGCCTATGGTGCTTGACTGGGCTTGTATGGGGCGTAAATGCTGGTTGCAGAATAAGAAAAAGAAGAGGAAAAACAGAGGGAATTCATAGAAAGATTTGATTTTCATTTTTTTTTTTTTTTTGGTTCTTGAAAGTGATGAGAGTGGTGGTTTAAGAACACAGAGCTAAAGAAATTTATATACCAGATTCTGGTCAAGATGCTCCTGTTCCTCGCACCGAAGGCTTGTTTGGCTAGTAGCATGTTTGGCTGTACTGAAGCGATTTCCCTTTTCATTTTTTTTTTTTCCGAATAAATCCCACGTCGATAATTATTAAAATATAAATCAACATATAAGAGCTTGAATTACTTCTCTTAATAAAGTTGTCATAATATTGTATCGAAGCCCGTAAATATTACATCGAATGATTACCAAATATAGATCAATATGTGAGGAATTGAATTACATCTCTTAACAATGTTGACTTTTAAGATGAAATTCCAATCATAAATATTGATAATGTCTCTAAATGGTATCGAGAGATGCTTACTTTCTCCACACCCAATGGCTCACGGCTTATTTGACTAGTAGTATGTTTGAGTATGTTTGGTCGTGTTATCTACAAATACATGTAATGGAGAATGCTCACGTTCCTCGCACCTAAGGCCTGTTTGGCTAGCATCATGTTTGATCATACTTAAAAATATCGTTTTTAACTATCTTGCTTGACAAGATGTCTGTACATGTTATTGGGAGATGCCTTTGTTCCTTGCACTTATCGACTTCTTTGGCTAATAAAATATTTGTCGTACTTAAAAACAGTTTTTTTAATTATTATTATTAACATGTCTTTACATGCTATCGGGAGATTTTTTGTTCCTTACATCTATAGACTTGTTTGGCTAGCATAATGTTTAGTGGTAATTAAAAAATAACTTTTTTTAATTATTTTTCTTGACGACATGTCTATCGACGTACAATCGAGAGATGTTTATATTCTTCACACGTGGTTTGTCTAGCAGCATGATTGATCGTACTTAAAAACAACTTTCTTGTTTTCCTTAGCAAAATGTCTCTACGTATTTATTGACAAAAGCCGTTAGAAAATCTCTTTTAAAAGCAGCCAAACATCTTCTAATTTTAATTATTTCTGCTACAAGTTTATTTTACTTTTCCTTAGCAATATTATATATGATTTACTTATAAGCAGGCAAACACACTCTTAAATGAACCATTAATGGCTTAGATTGAATATTTTCCATGGTGGTCCCACCTGGAAGAAATCCTGGTAAACTATTTTGTTCTATACGGTGGATTACTTTGAACAAGTCACAAGAGACGACGTTTCGTGAAAGTTAGGCCACTTTAAAGTTGTCCGATCCATAATGGGATTCTTTGTTAAAAGGCATGGTCAAATAATATAGTTGAAAAAAAAGCCCATCCTCAATGTTTGTAGGTCAAATGGCCTTACTTAAAAAATACAATAAATAAAAAATGAAAAA
>CAIGRB010145059.1:0-31217 GCA_903798255.1 Fraxinus quadrangulata
TGTTAAAGAATATAACATCATGTATGTGCAACTTCTAATAAAAAATTCATAAAACATGAAATATTTATTTCTGAATACCTATAGGAAGGAGGAGGAGGAGGAGGAGGAGGAGGAGGAGGAGGAGGAGAAGAAATATATAATTTAACCATTTATATACACCTATTGTTCAAGAGAGATCCACTCTAGCTCCAGTTCTAATTCTCCAGATTCTACATTTTGGAGCTTCAGTGATAATTTCTGTTTCACCTTCCCATCAACGATGTTTACTGTGCTATCTTCTATCAGGGCATTGTCGTGTGATTTCAGCCATTTCCCAATCTGCATGTTTCCGAACATTCCAGCATCTCCAAAAGCCATTGCAGAGGTTATTATTGGCTGAATGTCTATTTCGGCTTCCCCCATTATATCATCAGCAGAGAATGTGTCGTAATCAAAAACTTGCTGCGATTTTGGAGTTTAGAGAAGTCGAAAGTTTAGATAAAATTAGATATCCAGGAGCAGTTGATGGATGGTGATTGTTTCTATGCATGAATGTGTGCATATACTGAATGCTTATATATGAAGAGAAGAATGCTGAGGAAGTAGTAAGTACACAACATGTATGAAACAAATACAAGAAACTAACAAGAAAAATTGTTTTCCTGATTAAGAAAATGGAAAAGAACAGCAAGAGAAGGATTTACCAATTTTATGGGGCTACAGTTTTGTGGAACTGAGAGCATGAGTTCCTCGTTCCAGACAGGATTCAGATTGCTCTTAACCACAGTCGTTTGTGCTTTCTGATAACAGAAGGAAACAGCATGTGAGAGCTTAAAAATCTTGACAAGAGTCTAATTTGGAAAATTAATAGTTTACCAGCACTAGTCAAGAAGTCAGAATTGTGAAACAAGAACATAAGCAGATCTTGATGGCAAAATTTTCACCAGCACTGTTACTGCTTTCTTTGCCCTGTCCCAAAATCGAATAAAATGAGAGATTCACTAACCTGCTGCCCCAGGGTCAAGATCACATAAGGATCGCTAGATAGCATATCTCGAATAGCTAAGTTTGTGCCTTTAAGTACTTTGACCTTCAACAATCCAATAAATTCCACCATGCCATCCTGTGATCAGATTGAGCACAAAGAGTAAATTTCTTATACACAAAGACGATGGTAAAAACTGCATCATCTAGATGAGACTGCTCTATCTCAAATAGTATGTCATATCTCCTTAAATGGTATCTGTTCTACATAATTTATTACGAGATTCTCCAAACTGTTGCAAATAAATGTGAAGAAAGGCATCATGTAAACCATTATAAAAAATTTGTGTTCATCAAATCAATTTATGTTCGTCATAACACCAAACAAATTGAACTGAAACAAAAAGTACATGAAATGAAAAGCAAGGAAGTGGAAGGGTGCAAATAAGCAAAGACAACTTACTGATTTCTGTGATGAACTTGAGCTTCGAAAATTATCCATAATCTTCCTGGATAAACTTACTTGCAAAGAATTCTTTTTTGAAGTAGCAATACGTAGGCTAGGTTTCAAAAATTCTTGAAGCTCATACTTAGACCTAAAAGGTTAAATATAGAGCAAAATAAATTATCCAACCTCAATACATTGTCACAGTTGCATTTATGTGTGCAAGCTAATTGCTAAGAAAGTTTTCTCTTATGTTTATAACTTCCGTGAATGCATAAAGAGATCCAAGAGATGGAAAAACAAGCTTTTGAGAGAAGAAAAGCCAAGTTGATATTGTTGAAGCAAGAATAAAATGTTTGATCAGGGAGACTAGCTCAATCTCTAATCATCAATATTTACCAGATGGATATTCAGTTTTTAATTTTTTTTTTCTTTTGGTTCATTGTTGTGGGTTGGGGGGTCTTCACCAAACAGGAAGGGGGGAAAAAAAGAACCATCGCATCTGAAAGGCCTAATAATCTTAGTATTTATACATTTCATCTGACCTAATAAACTTTGAACGCTGTTCGTGGCTAGCATCTGGTCTAGGCTTTGAGACTCCTTCAGGAATATAGGCTTCGTAAATTGAATTTGCAGAAGCATTTCCGCCAACCTCAATCATTGCTTCGATTTCATCATCGGACCATTCATCTAATGTCACAGACAAAACCTGCAGGATTCCCAATTATGTTAGGTATGAATATAGCCCAGAAGATGGGATACAAAAGATTTCTGAGTAGTCACCTTCGAAATATGAGTACCAAGACTTCTATGCACTCCGCAACACTTTAAGCAAATAAATACTCCTATATTTGCTGACCTGAAATGGAATGACAATTCTAAAAATCGTTAAAAGGGGAAAATAAAGAAATCCATGCAACAATATACAAAATAAAAAGCAAAATATTTCATTCATTCCTCATTACAGCAAAATTGGTTGGATCCAAGATAATGGTCTCTCTTGGAAAGCTCTAAGCATCAATCTTGTTACACATTCTTGCTCATAGCCATAACTTTAGATCGGAATACATGAGCTCCATGTTCAGAATATATTTACCAAAAAACTTGCGCAGTCGTAGCATGCACATGAATTCATACCAAATTGGTAAAAAGGCTCGAAAAGGCTCATCTATCCCTTTAAGGAGGTTATAATTAATCTGTACTATTCATACTCCTACCAGAATCACTTGTTAAATCCCCTTTTTTGGGGGTCTTGTTTGGTTATGGTTCAAGGACGCATTCTACTGATACTGAATAATATGCACGTCTCAACATTATATTTTCTGTCCTTTTATTTTTTACTTTTTCCATTAGTTGGCTTTATGTAGGTGAAAGTAATATTCATTAATTCTGTTATTCCATGTTTATGGCATCCAAAGGCTTCCCTTCTTCTTGCTGAAGCTAGACAAATATCCAGAACGAAAACATATTGTCACGGTTGATCTTCTTGGCAATAGATAGTAAGGCTTGAAAAATACTCTTCTTCTTTACGAACACTGGCAAATGAGAAAAAGTGAGTTTGACACTCAGACACAGAAATATTGGCAAGTGCCGAAACTACTCAGATTTTCTGATGGCTCTTATATTGTTACAACTATAATAATCTGTGGAAACAAACAACAGTGTATGAATCCAAAGGAGGAACTTACGCCCACTTTGGGTCAGGAGCATTACAATCTGCGCACACACGATTTTCTCGTAGAACCAAGAGATCTTTCAATCTTCTTTTACCTGTGCAGACAGTGCCAAGAAAAAGAAAAAGGGAGAAGCTGAGAACTTACAACAAAACTACAATAGCAAAATGGGATGATGAAATAGATAAAAAGTACGTTTATGTTATTGTTGCATGAATCTACATAAGTAATGAAATAAGTTGGAATAATTTATCTGTTTGATAAATAATCAGCATGTACACATTAGCTGTTGGTCATGAAGTAGAACAAACTACCACATAGTGCTTGTGAAGCGTGACTTTAATGAAATCAAAGAATTCAGAAGCTAATGCCTACAGCAAGGAAGAAAGAAAATGATACTGTAACGATCTAATTATATCCCATGTCGCTCATGAAAGGCCAAGTCTGCTTGGTGAATTTATAAGCACTTTGGACAATGATGAATGGTACACATAAATCCCCCTTACTAGCCGGTAGATTTCAACCCGAAGTGGCTGTTACCGTTTGAGTTGTATAGAATTTTAGGCTTCAAAAACAATGATGAATACACATAAATCGATTGGACAGCACCAGTTTCCATGATTGGCACGTGTGATTTCTTAAGTCAAAATGCTAAATTTTTCCACAAACTTTCGTATCTCAGGACAAATTTACTAGCAAACTTAAGTAAATCCACTCAAATATGTGCCCAAATGCGGACGAAAACTATTGCAATTTGAACTGGTAGCTACAATATTGTAAATTCCAGGAGACATAAAATAATACCTGAAGATGGCCTCCCCAGTGCTGATTGATTATAACTCATTGCTTTGTTAATACGCCGTTATCATTCAACTATATAATCTTTATTAAGAACCAATCTACACACCAAAAAGATTAAGAATCAGAATATTCCCTAATTATTTTGTGCATTCGTAGTTACATTCAAATTCACCAAAGAACATGGCACAATTAATTCCTAACATCAGACACGGCAAATTCAGAACACGTATTTAATAATCATATCTAAATTATAAGAATCTGAATTTTCCGCCTATAAATCAAATGAAGAATGCAAAAAAAAAAAAAAAAATGATCTGGATTTACATAAACACGTACAGATTGAGCTTTCATCAGAATTGAACGTCTTACGAAAAAAAATGAAGAATTAATCATTGGGTTTAATCCAAATCAAAATTCGAATTAAAATTCAGTTATATAGAGCGATTCAAAAGGAATCCAATCCCAATTATTGAAACCGCTAATATTTTAGCTGAAAAGTAATGAAAGATCACATAGAAGAATGTGAGAATTGTACCTGTTTCTGAGTTGGAACAGAAAAAAATAAAAATTGCAGAGGTAGAGGTAGAGGTAGAGGTAGATTTTTTTTTTTTTTTTGATGAGACACTTTTTCCTATCGAAAATAGGTCGGCATACAATGGAAGTGATCAATGTTACATTTAATCCCGTTTGACTTTCTTTATTTCAAATTATAATTTTTGAAATAGTATTTTTTTTTAAATGTACGATTAAAAATGAATTTTTTTTTCATATGTAGTATTATTTTATAGAAAATTGTGTTATCGAAGATAAAAGAAAGAAGAATAATTTTTTCGGACAATGGGAGCCAAACGGGGGCTTAGATACTTAAATTGGGTCTAACTGGCCAATTAACGAAAAGAAGGCTAAGTTTTGTCGCGAAAGCAACCCCATTTTTCAACTTGAAATGGTCAAAATATGCTGAATTTCTTACTCGTAGTCTCACAACTAGGGCAAGATGAAAGATATGGTGGCATCATGTATAAGATGCAATTGTAACCGCTAAGGGATAAATAAGCTACTAGGATCGAGGGTAATGATCACATCCCGATAATTTCTATAAAACCCGTTTCAAAAACAAGTTGTGCAAGCGAGTCGTCATACGGTTCAACACTTTCCCTTTTGCGTTGATCAAACTCAACAAAGTCCATCCTAAACTAGGTCGAACGATTTAAAACTCAATAATGGTACGCCCTTACCCAATTTTACATTGCTAATTATTAAATATTAATTCCTTATATAACTATAAACTATGTGGGCTTTATCATGTCGTTTTCTTCCAATATTTTTTTTGTCCACCACTTTACCGCGTTTCGGCTGTCCCATTTAAAATATTCAATTGTCTTCTAGTCGAATGCTATCAAATCTATTAAAAATAAAGGAACTCATGTTGTATCAAGACAATTCACAAGAATATGCCAAAAATATTTTATCTTAGACTCGTCATAGAGAAAAAGAAATATATCAAACCAACAAATAAATTAATTGACCGTGACAGGTTTTGTTTAAACTAAATCTAATTATTTAATCCCTTCAATTTTTAGGTGTAAACTAAAATCAAATTTTTAGTAGATTTTAATAAAAACTGATGAAATGTGATTAAAAAGTTGTGGATTTTGATTAAAATTAACTTTTGACTTTAACTTGAAATTTTGATTTGATTTTAATTTAGACTAACGAGGGACTTAAAATGAGGATTTTGTTACATGTGCATTTAGATTGTCCTATAATTGGTTGTACCAAAAAATAGTTTTTGACACAGCCAATTACGAGGGAGACAGTTGTCTGTGTAATTGTCCTGAATAATCCCATAATGGCTTTTAACTTGATTTGTTCACGTGTCTTTTCCTTATCAAATCATTCCAATTAGCATACAAGAAGCCAAAGTAATGTTGCTAATGATTTTCTATTCGTGTAAAGAATTTAAAGAATCATGAGGACTATCACGGAAAGTTTAATGTGGCACGCGTTGTTTTGTTGTTATCTACAATGGGAACAAAATAGCATACATTTTGGTCTCGTTGGCTTGAGTTCCTCTAAATTGGGTTGAATGTACTACTTTTATATTATGCCTCGTTTGTACTTGATGACATTTCTTAATGAAAGTTTCTCTTTGATTGTCAAAGAAAACAACACGCTTGGAAGGTGGTTGGCCTTTTCAATGCGAAACTATAAGGTTAGTTGTTTATTATACACAAAAATCAATCCAAGGAATACTACCTTTGACCAAAGGAAAAAACCCGAATATACAGAAAAAAATTTGATAGATTTTTTACCGTCGACAACGTGGCAAAATGTGATTCGCCTGTTTTGTTTTTATTTTTTTCATCTTCCAATAAATGCATGTCAAGTGTTGTCTATATAAGTATTTTCTGTCAAATTTGTCTGTACTTATAGCATGATTGTTGAACAAAAATATATTTGTAAAATGTTTTGAATTGCAAATAAAATACTAGATAATCAAAATAATTAAGATATAATAACGAAAAACCAACTTATTGGTGGCGAAAGAATATTTTAAATTTGGCAAAAGAATAAAATTTTAGTTTTTAAAAAATAGTTTGAGACCACGTTTATCACGAAATCATCATCAAGATCATGAAAACTTGTTGAAAAATGTCTGATGGAACTCCTGCGCGGACCGCACAAGTCTTCAATTATAAGGCAAATGCATTCAATAAGTAATTATCGTTTGAGCAACTCGACAAAGAGGAGGTCCTAGATATGAAAGATGGGCACATTTTAAGGTGCAAAATGGCAGCTTTTTGTGCACTAATATGTGTTGGAGTTGAGAAATACTTGGGTAGATTGCCCAGCCTCACGCCTCACCCAATGAGGTGAGGCCAGGCCATCCGATGAGGTGGCGGCTCCTCATTAGACGATCGCACAACGTAGGACGGTGTGATCGTCCTACCGAAGTATTTCTCGTCGGAGTTGGACATGACATTTTCATTTCTTATAATCTGAAAAGCACCTTAAATGGTGTAAACACTTTGTGCTCCATCACTTTGTGCTCCATCTGTTTCACAGAACAGAAAAGTCACCATTTGATGGTACAAAGTCAATATAACTATTTTCAACCCATGAAAATGAGTGGTTTCAACTTTGAAAAGGAAGAAGCTGCTATTATCTGTAGAAATTTATATAAAAATCCTTCTAGAACAAAATTAGTATGCCGAATAGAAAGTACAGGAAATGATTTCACATCCTAAACGATAAAATGAATCAAACAAGAATAGCAAGCCCTTCCTTTTTGGGAGTTGCGAGTGCCTTGTTTCCGGGGAAGGCATTGCGTGAGATGTCAACCAGGGCCTTGAAGCTATATGGTTCGTGCATTGAAAGCTCCGAAAGAACTTTCCTGTTGAGCTGGATGTTCTCCTTCATCAGTCCATGCATAAAATTACCATAGTTCACCTGTCATGCAACAGAGAAAACAAGTCAGCTTTATGACCTGCTTAAAATAATTTGATTGGGAATTTATTAAATTTTTGTCTTAGACAAAAAAGTCGACATGGAGGCTTGGATCACCACAATTGCCAAATACTAATCAAACTGCTAAAGTTAACAAATCTAAAACTTAAACAAGAACTCGCAAACTGATAATATTTAGCAGCTTGTCTATCTTTTAGACTCGAGCAGTAATTCTAGAAAGAATGGAACTATCATGAAAAAAATTAAAGAAGAACCACAAAAGTCCTGGCATTTTCATAAAACATGTCATAACAGTCAATTAAATGAAACTTGTATGGCATAGTAGAAAACTAGCAATTTACATAACTTCCGAGCTTCGCTTGTGAGCTGAAGTAACTTAATGTCTGTCCAGACCATTTGGCACTAACGTCTTATCATCTGAGAATAGTTGACTTTTCGTTCTTTTTTCTTTTCTTTTTTTTCCAATTTGTGAGGGAAGCAAAGCTTGGGATGGCAGTCTAGGATGCTATAATCAACTGAAAAACTATGAAGTTATAGAAACGAAAGTAACCTATAATATTGAACCGTATTAAACAGTGAACACAAATTACTACCACATTCACTCTCCAACTCCCCACCTCCTTTCCCGCTACTCCCATTTTCACATGTGATATGAAAAACATCATTCCAGCAGGGACCAATAATTTTTGCCTGGGTCAAAAAGGAAAAGGTATAAGCATAATGTGTGCTTATTCTGCTTTTGGTCAATACATTAATCAGTAACACACGAGAAGCAAAGGCTTCTTGAATAGAAATTACCATTAATCTATTATAATGTCAATTTACAGAGAGCAATAATTCGAGTGAAGCAACTAATTGTACCATTCTCATGTCCTCATGCATTGATTGTGATCATTCAGCTAATCCTAGACTGAAATAGCATTTCACTGCGTCACCAGAAGGAAGTCATACAACCCACATGTTGTTGCACCAAAGGTGCAGTTAGCCCCATGACAAAGATACGGGTTTTTCCTAAATTGAAGTAATGAGATCACAAAGTTGAAAGTAGGGTTCCTATAGACTACAAGTTCCTCTTCACTCTCCTATAAAGAGAAGGTTTCTAATGTGCCACTACTACACACTCTGTTCAATTCAGAAGGCAAAGTCCATTAGTTTCTTCAATAATTTTCGTTTTATCATTTCACAGAAAACAAATATGAGTTTACTTGCCCCTACAACCTTCCGTCTCTAGCATCCAGAACTTTATGGCTTCCTTTTTATCTCACTGCTAAGTAGAACATCCATTTGACTTAGTTCATTTCGTGATAACATACACGCATCTACTGCACAAATTGCCATTAAGAATTTACATTTTTCTTTTTAAATAAATTCCATTTATACTGAATTAGGAATTTTTCATCTCCCAACCAACCATAAATGCGGGGTCCGGCACCATCCCTTACCTGTAGATTAATATTCACGCGAAGTACAACATAGATGGGAGCATAGGGCCTTACCTCGGGGTTACAAAGTAGATCCAACAAAAAATAAACTAGGGAATACTCCTCTTACACTGAAAACATATAAGCCTAACTATCTTTAAAAAACTAAACTTGGAAGCACTACTCCCATTACACAATAAAGACATTCACCAAGATAACCTACCAAACACACCTACCAGTACACACCAAGCACTTAATAAAATAGCTTTAAGCACTCCAAAACATGCAAAAGCCACCTATGCATACTGTTGCTACTCGCTCACATACGCAATTGCATACATAAATTACTACATATAACATATCAGCCATATAATACAGCATATAGCATATAATGGTATAATATAACATATAGCATCTATACTTGTAAAATACAACAGCACCATCACCCACCCCACCCTACTACATCACCTCCTCCCTTCACTACATCCCCCCCTGTTTCACTGCCAAAAATGGTGGTGTGGCGGTGGTGTGGCGGTGGTGTAGCGGGGTGTGGTGAGGAAGATGAATAGTGATTTATTTATTATGAATTGTTTATTTTTATCTTTTTAATATTTTAATTAAGAATAACTAAATGACCATTTTACCCTTAGTAACTAAATGACCATTTTACCCTTAGTAATTTTTGAATTTGATGGTCAAAGGAGTTGATTAAAGGAGAATTGGATGGAATCCATCAATTTGGATGAATGCTGCCAATTTATCAAATGTTGGGGACACATGTTGAAAAAGGGGTGAAAGTGGAAAAGCGGATAAAGGTTAAGGATGTTTAGCAATTTGGATGAACGCCGCCGATTTACCCTTCAAACCCCTCTGATGGGTAGATAACCTCCCAGGGACCTTTCTCTTTTTCTGCACAATGTTAACTAGACTTAGACAATCTAACTCCACAAGTACGGGTTTACTTTGCCAGTGCTTACAGGAAACCAACTCTGTGTAAAGCAATGCCTTCACTTCAGCTACCAGGCTAGTGCTATCATCACTAAAGTTCATAATAAGCAAACACCATTTTCCCTCTTGATTTTGTACAACTCCCCCTCCTCCAGCTTGGTCCATAGACATCCATTAGTATTCTATTTGTATTCGCCCAGACCGACCTCAACCACTTGATCATTTTTGTTAAGGATTATGCTACTTGTACATAAAAATACTACATAAGAAATTACATAAAATGATGTGGTGGAAAAATATTGGATGAAAAAGTTAACTGTATTTTAAACTGACAAATGGTAGAGTGTTATGTAGCATTATGTATCCATCATGTAAACCTTTATATAGATGTAGCAAGATCCAAAGGGTATTGGCTATACAGCAATTCTAGATATCTCCTTTCTGGTTTCTTTTGGTAATCAGTCTGGCCTCAACCTTACAAGCCCTTCCACTCTCCAAATCATCCTTAATGCATTCACAGGAACATTTTTATACAATAATTACGTTAACCACAATGCAAACAATGGGATTAAAACTCTAACAGGCGATTCCCTACAAATTGCCTGGAGAACCTCAAAAGCCTGAAAGAGTGTCCTGATGCCATCAAGAAATTACTTACCCTTTCAATTAAAAATTATTAGTTATTATACCTAGATCTATATAATAATACATATCATTTAGTTTCTGAATAGAAGCACACACTAACATGAGGGCCCGCCTCTTGGCCAACATAGATCAGACAGAGGCACATATTGAAATTATATTTTGTAAATGCGTGAAATTACTGTTACAACAGAAATTTTATTCCAATTTCTTCAAACCCTTATTAACCCTAAAACAACCAAAGGCAATTCCACACTCAATCAAATACACGTATGTCAATAAAAGAATTTCCTCTGAAATTCAACGTATCGGTTCTAGATCCTTTACACCTCTAAACCAAACTAACAGGGATTCCAAACAGAGTCCTATTCTTAAAATATAGCAGGAAAATAATTTACACAGATGATTAAACTGTATAGAACATGAAAACAGCAAAAGATAAGAAAGAAAAAACATACTCCATGCTGGCGGGTGCCAGCGTTGATCCGCTGGATCCAGAGACCACGCATGTCGCGTTTCTTGTTCCGCCGATCTCTGTAAGAGTACTGAAGCGCCTTTTCCACTCTCTCTCTTGCTATTCTTATGCAATTCTTAGCTCTTCCCCTGAATCCCTTTGCTAGCTTAAACACCTCCTTCTTGTTCATCTTCAATGCTCCTACTTTCTCTCAAATTACAGTCTTTTTCCTTTGTGGGTTTTGTATCTGGAAGTGGAATGGGAGTGTTCAAGGGTTTAAGCTTGCTCTCTAATAGCCAATTTTATATTGTGGTCTATTTACATTTTGGTCTCTAAAATATGTATATATCACTTTGGCCCCTGAAATGTGTACATATTTCTCACTAACCCCATTTTACGGGGCACCTTAAAGATTGGCCATGTCAACAAGCCCAATTGCCACTTTAACTTTACAACTATGCTATATTTTCACATTGGCCTCTTAGAGTTTGAAAGACAAAAATATCCTAGAATAAGTTATATAATTACAAAATATTATTTTATTTAAAAGATTATTTTACCCTTTTAGTTAACAATTGAAAATAAAACATTTCTCACTTAAAATTTCAAAATCGCTTAACTTTTCTTATCTGTCTATTTCAACACAAATAAAATTTCTCTCAACTTTCATCTGTTTAAACCTCAAAATCTCTGAAATTTATCAAACGCTGAAGAATAAAATATTTTTTAATATCAATCACTTCGAATCGGTAAGTATATTTATGTATGTTTTATTCGTTTTCATTAAATTTTTATACGTTTTAATCGATAAAAACAGTCGAAATTTTTTTTACGTTTAACAGCCAACTGTTTTCGGTTGTTCAGCCTTTTTTTTAAATTTCTATTGCCCCATTCGAGCTGAATGACTATGTATTTTCTTTAAAAAATTATGTTTCGTCTTCCAGATATGATTGTAATGCCAATTTGTTTCTTTGGTGACTTCGAATTGGATGAGAAAGATTAATGGATATATAGAAGGACAAGTGATAAACATGGTGGTATTCTAATTTCTATGGCGGAGAGTACAACATATGTGGAAATGTACCATAATTTATAAAACAAGCTGAATGTCGATCACTCTCAGTAAGATATGGAACTGAGATTTTGATTTAAGGATGATTCATCTATTCCGATTCCACTTATGAAGGTTACTTGTGATGAAGAAGTGAATTATCTATTTGAATTGAATAAAATGTACACGACTCCTCTTTTGGTGACTTTAGTGATGAAGGATGTCGTCGAAGGTGGACACGAAGATTCGGTTGGAGGGGATCACAATGCCAATGAAATTTGGGACACTGTGGAAATAGCTCGTGTGGATGATATGGTTATTCCCGAACCAGTTGTTCATCATCGTGATCTCACTGTTACACACAAAATTCTATCGATAATTCCGACAATGAATTTACAAATGAGGATTTGATTGTTTTATCTCATCGGAAACATAAGTGGGGTAGGAACGCAGAGGCTGGAACGAGTGGACGGTCATCTAATTCTTCACGTGTGGTTCTCGATAATGAGGATTTGTATGTCGAGCAATTCTTCAAAACAAAAAAAGATTTGTAGGAAGTTGCGCATCGAATTGCACTGAAATACAACTTTGAGTTCAAAGTTAAGAAATCAGATAAATCATTGTTGACGATTGTCTGCATCGACAGAGTTTTTGTTAGCGTTTGCGAGCAATGAAAATGGACACAAATGAGTTCTTTATAGTTAGCAAGTATAATCGGAAACATACTTGCGAAGTGAGAATTCGTCGAAATGATCACAGGCAAATTCGAGCATGGTTTATTGGTCGACAGATAATGTACAAGTATCAGGATCCACAGATGATTTATAGACATTTGGACATCATTAACGACGTTCGTCGAGAGTATGGAGTGGCCATGAGCTATCAAATGCCAAAGAATGTGCATTTGAGGATTTAATGGACTCAGTCGAGGAGGCTATGCTAAATTGGTCAGGTATTGTCATAACATGGGAACAACTAATCCTGGCTTGGCATTTTTTTATTGAGGCGGAGGGCGAGAATTGATTTAAGTTTTTCTTCATGACTTTTGCACAATGCATTCGGGGATTTCGAAATGTGATGCGACCCCTAATTTTAGTCGATGGTACAACTTTGAAAACTAGATATGGAGACAAGTTTTTTATTACTACATGTCAAGATGCCAACATCCAAATTTACCATCTTGCATCTGGCATAGTCGATAGCGAGAATGATCATCGATGCGTTGGTTCTTCTCAAAGCTGAGAGAAGTAATCAGAAAAGTCGACGGCCTTGCCTTTGTAACTGATCAGGGACCGTCTATAATAAATGGTATCGCTGAAATTTTTCCCGAGCCACATCATCGATATTGCATGTACCATACAAGGTAACTTGAAAACTAAGTTTTGGGGCAAAGGCATCGTTTCATTGTTCAGGAGAGCGATCGAAACTTATAGTGGAAGAATGTAATAAGTTCATGATGGAAATATGAAGTAAATCATTACCGCTATTGGAGTATCTGACAAAAATGGGGTTGAACACTGGGCGAGATCACATTTTTCAAGACGTCGATACAACATGACGATGTCAAACAATGAGGAGTCTCTCAATACATTATTAAAAAAGGATAGAGAGTTACCAATCCTCACGATGATTGAGAACATTCGTAACAAATAGTAGCTGTAGTTTTACGACCGACGTGTGGAATCACAAAGTTGCACGAGTGTGTTAGCTCTGACTTAAGAGGATAAACTTTTCAAGGCTGTAGAGTTTGTGATAAAGTTGAATGTGGTACCATTGGATGAGTTGCGCTTCTTCGTGAAATGTACACGTAATATGGCATATATGGTGGACTTGACTAATAACACATGCACTTTTCATCGATTTCATTTGGAGAGTTTTTCATGTGAGCGTGCAGTCGCGGTGGTTATGTATAAAGGCTTTCCAGCGATAACATTATACTCTCTTTATTACACGGCTGATTATTGGAGAGCAGTGTATATTGAGACTATATTTCCTATACCTAATGAATCCGAGTGGAAAGTTCCCGACCATATTCTCCCATTTAATAGTTTGTTGCCACCGTAAGTTGAACCGCGTGGTCCTGGACGTCCATGTACGTCTAGAATACCATTTACCGGAGAGTTTCCTTGATCGTGTAGGTACGACGGGTATGGAGCAACAGGGCATACTCGTCAATTTTGTACAAATCAAATTTCCCTAAATGACAATTATATCGATATATAATGGTATCGCTGTTAAATGAAGGATCAACTTTACAAAATCATAGTTGAGAGACCTAGAGCGCAAATATTTGATAAATGAATAAACAATGTTTACATGAGTTTTACAATATTTACAGTTATTTCATAAATAAATGAACAATATTTATGATGTTGATATATGGTTAATTTCATCCTTAATATTTTGGTTATAACAAACAAGATTAATATTATTTCTAACAAAAATTGATTTTGAGTTATGATAGTTCAATGTTAGAATCAATCAAGTATTGTCAAAATCGACACATCATAAATTGGACTAAAAATGAAGATCAAAGTGAAAGTTAAGCATTCAAGTCAAATCATTCGAGACGAGAGCTTAAAAGATCAAAATCAAGACTATCAAATCAGGCTCATGAAGAAGGTTAACATCGAAGTCAAACATTAAAGCCAACGTCAAGAAAAATCAAAGTTGTTCATTTCTCTCTTAGTACGTAATTTATTACAATCATCCATTAAAAGAGAAAAATTTCTTGAGAAAAATTTTGAACTTATATTGTATTTATTTTTTCATCTTCTCATTGAAACACTTTGATTGATTGAATTTAATTTTTTACTATCATATTCATCGAAGTTTTTCAACTAATACTTGAGCTATCATTTATTACTATTCATTGAAGTGTTAACCTCTCTTAGTACTTAATTTATTTGAATTATTTATCAAGAGATGAATTTCATTGTAAAATCACTTTGATAAAGTGTGGATCGTGTTGAAATTCCTTAAATATCAATATTGTATAAAAATCGGTGCTCCTTGTTGTAAGTCACCGTGTGGGTCATATTAAGATCCCGTGAAACTCAATAGTGTGGGTTATGTTGATGTCCTGTAAAGCTCAACATTGTATAAGGATAGCTGCTTCTTATTCGTAAGTCACCGGAAGTGTTGTAAATGGTTAGATTGCACCATAAGTCAATCAACATAGTGAAAAGGCCTTGCTCGTGCCGGAGAGCTTGATAACGGAGGACGTTGATCACTACTTTGGATCGAACCTTCACAATTATATCGTTTGCATCATCTCTCCCTTTTACTTATTACTTTTATATTTGTACTTACTATTTGAATTAATATATTTAGTCTTTACTTGCTTGAATTTAAATTAATTTTTCGACAAAGTTTTAAAAATCAATTCATCTCCCCTCTTGGTTTGTTATTCTTGGGTTATCAATTGGTATCAGAGTTAGGTGCTCAATTTTAAAAATTTCACAATCTTGAATAATGGTTAACCACATTTTTCAAAATCTTGAGGGGCATTCTACAAATCGTTCTCATTATAACTATTGAAAGATTAGGATGACGATATTTATTCAATCAATAGATTATAATATTTGGAAAGTAATTGGATTTGGTCCATATGTGCCTAAAAAGGTTATTAAAAAGGAAGGTAAATCGAATCAAATAATTTTTAAACCTAGAGAGGAATATAACGAAGATGATAAAAGAAAATTGTCTTTAAATGTTAGAGCAAAAAATCTACTTTATTTGGCATGCTTTAGAAATTACTCATATTTGAACTAGCAAAGTGAAAGAAAGTAAGATAGATCTCTTAGTTAAAGATTTTAAAATTTTCTTCATGAAAGAGAATGAACATATTGTTGACATAATTGCTCGCTTCACCGATATTGTTAATGGCCTCAAAGGTTTTGATCGTAAATTTACTAATGGTGAGTTTGTAAGTAAAATGCTTAAGTCACTCTCAGAATAATGGAGCCCATTGAAAATGTTGATAAAAAACACTAAAGATATCAACACATATCCATTGCAAGAGTTGTATGGAATATTAATGACATATGAGATAAAACGCACCAAGACAAAGGAGAAAACATTGAAAAGTAAAGAAGAGGAAATGCGTCAAATTATTTTTAAATTCGTAGTTGATGAAGGCACTTTAAGCGAAAATATGAATGGTGAAGAACTTGATTATTTGGTTCTTCTTGTTAAGAAATGAAAATGTTTTCGCAAAAATCATCGATTCTCAAAAAAAAAAGTGCCGAAAACAAGAATATATTCATAAAAAATAAAGCCCTTCAATTAATATGGGATGAGAGTGATGATGAAGATTATGAAGAAGATGGAAGTCAAGAGGAAATTGTCAACATGTGCTTTTTGACTATTGATAATTAGGTAAATTCGAATGAAAATTGTTCATATAATGAATTATCTACCTCTTATGATAAAATTCTTGAAAAATTTAATAATCTTGCTTTAAATCATTCGATTCTCAGAAAGAAAAATACTTTATTGGAAACTGAAGTAAATAAACTTTTAAAAATTCAAAATGATTTTGAAAAAGGAAAAGTCGATTATGATTTTTTAATTAAGGAGAATTCTTATTTACGATAAATGATTTTAGATTTGACTCAAATTATTGACAAATTTATTCAAGGCAAGAAAAATTTTGATTTAATGCTTGGTAAGCAAAAATGTGTTTTTAATAAATTATGAATTGCATATAAACAATTTTTGAAACAAAAGACTCTTAAAATTTTCTTTGTTAGAGCTTCAACTTTTTCTATTTCAAATATCACATGTAATTTTTACAATAAAAATGGACATGTAACTTTTTATTGTTCTATCAAAAAGAGATAACATTTTGAAATGAAATACAAGTCGATTCAAAAATCCACTAACACTAACTATTGAGGACACAATGATGTATGGGTACCAAATACCAAAAATTGAATTATTTTTGTAGGTACCAAGGAAAATAGAGAGCAAATGGACCTTGGATAATGGATGCTCAAAGCAAATGATCGAAAATCAAGCTTTATTGTCAAGTTTCAAAATAAAGGACGGCGGTCATGATACTTTTGGAGATAATGCGAAAAGAAAAATCATTGACATTAAAATTATTGGTAATCATTCATCTCCCTTTATTGAAAATATTTTCTTAGTAGATAATCTTATACGTAATCTACATAATTTTAATTAATTGTGTGATGAATGTTATCATATTAAATTTGATTATTCCAAGTGCATTATTGAGGATACTACATCAAAAGATGTGATATTTATAGGAAGTCGAAGTAAGAAAGTTTATGTTATAATTACCAAGTTTGCATGAGGAGAAAAATGTTTATCAAGTTTAAAATATGATACTTGGTTATGAGATAGAAGATTAGGTTATGTTAGCATGGATTTACTTTCAAAATTTTCAAAAATTGTTTTGTTAAAGGTTTGTCAATTTTGAAATTTGAGAAAAACAAAATTTGTGATGCATGAAAAAAAAGTAAAGAGTTCTTTCGAATTAAAGCAATATTTTT
Organism: Fraxinus quadrangulata; assembly: GCA_903798255.1. Classification (NCBI taxonomy): domain Eukaryota; kingdom Viridiplantae; phylum Streptophyta; class Magnoliopsida; order Lamiales; family Oleaceae; genus Fraxinus; species Fraxinus quadrangulata. The sequence continues at coordinate 17,386 of CAIGRB010145059.1, forward strand.
CAATTACAAAATCTTTTTGACCTTTCCCATGAAATTTTTTGGATCATCTAGTATCACAAACTTAAATGGTAAACATTATGCTTTCGCCATTATTGATAACTTTTCTAGATTATTTGAGTCCTATTTTTTGAACATAAAAGATTAAGTATTGAATGCATTTGAACATTCTTGTAAAAATGTTCACAATAAAAGGGATATACTACTATTACCATTAGGAGTAATCATGGTGGAGAATTTGATAATATTGCTTTTGATGATTTGTGCAACACTTATGGTTGTGAATATAATTTTACGACTCTTAGAACTCTTCAACATAATGGTATAGTAAAAAGAAAAATCGTACATTGTAAAAAATGGCTCGAGCTATATTAAGTGAAAATAGTTTACCAAAATACTTTTGGGCCGAAATCGTTAACACTACTTGCTATATTATTTATAAAGTTTCAATTAGTCGAAAGAAAACACAAAACCCCCTATAAGCTTTGGAAAAATAGAATTTCAAATATTGGTTATTTCAAGTTTTTTGTTGCAAATTTTGTATACATAATAAATAATAATATGACTATTTCGCTTACATCGTCGGCTAGCCAAGTCCTCGAAATGGTAATGTCGTGAAACCACTTATAGGTCTCCTAGATCGTCCTCTCCCTACCATGCAGCTATTTCTGAAAAAAAAAATGTTAAAAAAAGTATAGATGAGTTAGCGTAACATACTTCACTGAAATTGTAAAATACTTACCCGGGTATAATTCTTCTCCACTCTGTCTCGAATGCTTTCCATTTGGCATGGTCCACCTTCCGAAAGAGATTGTGGTACGTCCCGTTGACAAACGTCCTCCTTTTCGCCTCAGCCGTGACGGGAGATACAACGTATTGTGACAGCAATCTCAGCCTCTTGCCGACCACCTATTTCGGCACGCCTCTTACCCTTTGTCAGGATCGACGTCCTCTCATCCTCCGTCAGGGGTACCACCTTCGACTCGGCCACCCTCTACTTCTCCATTGAGGACACCCCTTTCGCTGCCTCTGCCAGCCCTTCTGCCACCGACTCCGCCTCGGGCACCTCCACTTCCATCATCGGGGCCACCTCTGCCCAAAATGCAATATTCGGCCACAACGGAGAGTGATCCCGATCTCCATCACCCTTTCTGTTGTCCCGTATATCACCCCTTCGTAGTCCTGCTATATCTCCTTGGAGCGTTGCGACCTCCACCTCAAGGTCTGATACATGGCTGCGGAGCACTACAACATCTTGATGTAAACTCGATATCTCGTCGCTCATCTCTCTTTGTAGCGCCCCTACCTCCCCTCGTAGCGCTCCTACCTCCTCCCTCATCTCCGCCATAAATCCGGCTAGAAGGACATACAGATCACTGTGTGCAGGAGATCCACGGGGGAGGTGCCTGGATGGAGGAGAAGGAGATCTCATCGGCAGCGAAGGTGATCCCATCGGGAGCGGAGGTGATCGTCGATCAACTGGACCGAGATCATATACAAATAACATTAAAAATTATTAACTTAGTTAAAATATGCTAACTCATACAAAACGATAATCAATAAATTATATTCAATTCTCATACCCAATCTCGGTCCAGGATAGAATCAGACATCTGATCTCGTGGAGTATGCGGAACAGCTAAGTCACGCACAAGACCACGACCCTCCTCCTCCATCGATGGATTCAACTCGATTAGGACCTCAACCTGAAATATTAATATTTCAACTAGTTAATGATCATGTGATGAAATTCTGAAATGACATACAATATAAATCTATAATATCTAATACTCACCTAAGGGTCGTCGAAGAGTGCTGATAATTGTTTACCGGACGGACATCTGTCTACTCGGGATGCTCGCCAATGATGCATCCGAGGGCAGCGTGTCTCGCCTGGAAAAATCGAGTACCCAAGAGGGGGACCGTCTCATATGCCCAGATCAGTAACACATACACTTATTATATATAAATTTAGTATAAAATTTTTTTAACGTTGATTATGTTAAACATTTACTTGCACTGCCAAGGGCAATCCATATGTATCATACTTACGCATGGACTTCTTGGGCTTCGAGTGTAATCCGATGAAGACATGTACGGTGTCCTCAAAACATCTTCGGTCCCACGAATAGTTGTTTAATGGAAAATATCGACAACGGTCTTCTTGTGATGACACCTCATCACGCTTTTAAGGATGTAGACCAACCCAAGTTTTGATCTATCTAACATCTGGTCGCACTCCCTGATCGCGCCCATCAACTGTAGTAGAAGCAGCGTCCCTTGTCTCTGGAAGTACGTCTCGTACAGGCTGTTGCTTCTCTCAATTAGCTTTTCAACCACCACAGAACAAGGGGTCTTCTTATAACCATAAGTCTAAATTCCACAAGGGCTACAAGTCATACCGCAATCAGCAGAATAAAAATTTTGGAGGTTAGACTTCTGGTGGTCCCAAAAAGAACAATAAATGGAAATGATCAATGCAAGTTCTACAAAAATAAGGGTTACTAATAGAAAGATTGTTTTAAGTTTAAGACTTCGTTGAAGAAGAAGAAGAGTTCCGCGGGTATTTTTTTGGCTTTAGTTTGTTATGAGTCTTCTTTTATAGATGTTTCTTTGAATTCTTGGTGGCTAGACTCGAGAGCTAGTATTCATATTGCGAATTCCTTGCAGTGGCTCACAAGCAAACGGAGGCCAAATGAGAATGAAGTAAGCATGTGCGTTGGGAATGGAGTTCAAGTGAAGGTTGAGTTCATAGGAGGAGTGAAGTTATGTTTGGAGTCTGGTTTCTCTCTTCTTTTAGAGAATATAGTTTTTGTACCGACAATTAGTCGGAATTTAATTTTTATATCGAAACTTGATACTTCTGGTTTTTCCTTTAATTTTGGTAATGGAATGGTTGAATTATTTTATGATTCTCGTTTGATTGGAAATAGCCTTTTTTATGATGGTTTATATAAATTGTCTTTGGCTTCTTTTGGTGAAGTCTCTTGTATCGTGAATGTGTTAAAGAAAATGTCTCTAATCCGTGAATCATCCTCCATGTTGTGACATAAGTGTTTGGGTCACATTTCAAAGGATATGATTGAGAGATTGGTTAAAGTTGAGATACTTCACTCTCTCGACTTCTCTGATTTTGATACTTGTGTGGATTGTATAAGAGGAAAGTTGACTAAATTCACTAGGAAAGGTTCCACTAGGAGTAATGAAATTTTGGACTTGATATATGCTGATATTAGTGGACCTTTACCTTCCACCATATGTGTGAACAAATATTTTATAACTTTTATTGATGATTTCTTGCGATATGGATATGTTTATTTGATTAATGATAAATCTCATGCACTTGAGAAATTCAAGATTTTCAAAATGGAGGTAGAGAAACAATGTGGGAAAAGTATCAAAGTTGTAAGATCTAACCGTGGTGGTGAGTATTATGGGAAAAATGATGAGTTTGGTCAAAACATTGGTGATTTTGTAAAGTTTTTACAAGGGTGTGACATACCGCCTCAATACACCATGTTAGGGACACTTGGGCAGAATGGCGTTTTTGAAAGACGTATTCGGACTCTAAAAGACATGGTTATGAGCATGATGAGTAGAAATATTTTTCACTAGAATATCTATGGGATGAAGCATTGAAGACTGCTATGTATATTTTGAACAGAGTTCCTAGTTAAACTGTTGCGAAGACACTTTTTGAGTTATGGACATGACGTAAGCCAAGTTTGGCTCATTTCAAAGTTTAGGGATGTCCAGTTGAGGTGAGAAATTATAATTCATTTGAGAAGAAATTAGACCCAAAAATCTACTCATGGTTACTTTATTGGGTACCCAAATAAACCAAAATGATATAAGTTCTATTTTCCAAACTGTGGCACCATAATTGTTGAGTCAATCACTACTAAATTTCTGGAAAATAACTTTCGTGATAGTGGGAGTTCTACGTTGAAGAAATTGATTATTGTTCAAGTTTCGGTTGTATAGGAGAGGTTTATACCTCAATTAGCTAAAATTGTTAATGAAGAACCTGGGCACCAAGATGACCTACATGTTCCTCCACCAACAACGGTTGAATCAGTTCATGAGCCACAAGTTAGAAGATTGCAAAGGGAAAGAATGTCTGCATTGCCCAGCGATTATATTACATATTTGTTGGAGGGTAATTTTAATATTGGGCATATTGTTGACCATATTACTTATAATCAAGCATTGACAAGTTCTGAGTCACATAAATAGATAAATGCTATGAAAGATGAAATGAATTCTATGGAACAGAATAAAGTTTGAGAACTTGTTGAACTTCCTCCGGATGTTAAAGCCATAAATAACAAGTGGATCTTCAAAAGCAAATTGGATCCAAAAGGGAATGTTGAACGAAAGAATACGAGATTGGTTGTAAAATGGTTCATTCAATGAGAGGGCATTGATTATAATGAAACTTTTTCACCTGTTTCACCCAAAGATTCTTTTCGAATTATCATGGCACTTGTGGGACACTATAATTTGGAGTTTCATCATATGGATTTTAAGACCGCTAGTCTGAATGGAGATCTTTCGAAAAAGGTTTATATGAGACAACCTGAAGATTTTGTTGTGAAGGGAAAATAAAACTTAGCACCTGTCTGGGAGAAATTTTGAGCAAATTTTAAGCAAAAATCTTACCGTTATGCAGGAAGGATTTTGACCAAACCAAGCAAAATTTTGAAAATTGAGTCAATTATTGCGGCTCCAACAGTCAGGTTTTTAGCTAAAAATCTGATTAAAATTTCTCCCAGATAGGCACTTAGTATGTAAGTTGAATAAATCCTTATATGGCCTTAAGTAGGCATCACGATAATGGTATTTGAAATTTGACGAGGTTGTGACTTTTCTTGGTTTTGTTGAAAATACAATTGATCAATGTATTTACCTTAAAACTAGTGGGATAAATTTTATTTATCTTGTCGTGTATGTTGATGACATTTTATTTGCAAGCAGTGACTTGGGGTTACTTCATGAGACAAAGAAAATGTTATCTGCTAATTTTGAAATGAAAGATCTTGGAGAAGCTATTTATGTGATTGGCATTGAAATGCATCGTGATAGAAATCGTGGCGTGTTCGGACTTTCTCAGAAGGCTTATATACGATGTGTTCTAGAAAGTTTCAATATACATAAATGTGCACCTGGTGATGTACTTATCATAAAAGGTGATACGTTTAACAAAGCTCAATGTCCAAGGAATGAGCTAGAAAGAAAATCTATGAAGATGGTTCCATATGCTAATGCTGTGGGGGAGTTTGATGTATGTTCAAGTTTGCACTAGACTGGATATAGCTTATGCAGTCAGTGTTCTCAATCGGTTTCAGTCGAATCTAGGGCAAAAGCATTGGAAAGCGGCTAAGAAAATTATGAAATACTTAAAGAAAACAGAAAGTTACATGCCCACTTTCTAGACTCAGATTTTGCTGGATGTTAAGATGATTTGAAGGTGCTATCTCCTGGAAAAGTATTAAGTAGACTCTAGTGGCATCTTCTACTATGCAGGCTGAATTTGTGGCATGTTATGGAGCTACAATTCAAACCGTTTGGTTAAGGAATTTTATTTCTGGGCTGAAATTTATTGACTCCATCTCGATGCCAATCACTATTTATTGTGATAACAGAGTAATAGTGTTCTTTTCAAGAAACAATAAAAGTTTTAGTGGATCAAAACACATTAACATCAAATATTTGGTAGTCAGAGACAGAGTCAAGGAAGAGCGGACATCATATCAATACACAGGCAATGATTGCAAATCATTTGACTCAGGGACTCGCTCCTAAAGTTTTTAAGACGCGTGTTACTAATATGGGTATTATGGAAACTTTTGATATTTTTGGTTAGTGGTAATTATTTATGTAAGAGAACTACGTTTTGGCTTGATCCCTTCACGGGATACGTAGGCAATTTATATGTTCTTCGAGTACAGCCACTTCAAATAATAAAATATATTTTTCTATCCATAAATTATTTTGAGCATGCATTTGACTTATGTCTTTTATTATGATATTATTTTGATTTCGAGATATGGTAATTAAAGACATAAGATGAGTATCTTTTAGAGACACGTGGTTTCATTTTGATTAGAAGCATTTTGAGGATAGATATGAATTAACACAGTTTTTTATCACATTTGGTGCTAAGTTTATACTGCATACTACCACATTGGTTGGGAGGATGGAGCTCCTGTCGATAAGGATGTTGGCATTTGTAGATGTGGAGTGGTCTTATATCGTTTGATTGGTGTAATGACTTCAATGTTCGATGTTAACATTCTTGTTGGACCGGATCATGTTGTGTAAGGTGTTATCATTGCAATTTTATTACATTTGGTACTAAGTTCATACTGCATACTACCACATTGGTTGGAGGATGGGGATCAATGTCGATAAGGATGTTGGCATTTATAGCTGTGGAGTGGTCTTACATCGTTTGATTGGTATAACGACTTCCATATTCGATGTTGACATTCTTGTTGGACCGGACCATGTTATGTAAAGTATTATCATTGCAGCTATACTTGTATGGTCACCCATGTAGTCTGACCCGAAGGTTAAAAATTATGTTCTATAGCAATCAAATGTTTGCTAAAGTGGGAGAATGTTAGAATAATTCTATTATGTGGGTGCTTCCATTTGATTGCGAATTTTGCGGGTTAGATGTATGGTTTGCAATGATAGTGTGATTATGCCCAATATGTTAGTGATTGCTTGGGCCGTTGTACACCTTACAGGTTATATTATTATAATGTGATAATTTTAAGTATGTGAGCCGAAATTATGTAAACCCTAATTAGGGTTAGAATCGGTAATGTGTCGACTTTATAATTTCCTATATAATGGCTAGGTCCCCTCTCCACTCGATATCGTTTATTGGTTTGCCACATTGACGACTGATTATTTTTGAAGGAGCAAGGAGATGGAGATCTAGCTGGTAATATTTATAAACAAAAATGTCTTCCGCATGTATGAATTTCAATCTACTAATTCAGAATATGTGATTCTTGTTCTTAACATGATTATTGAATAATTACAACAATAACATGTTTTTCCACCAATTTATTCAAAAATCATTAAACGACAAAAATGACCTTTCGGTAATTTATAATATTGGTTTTTTTTTTAATTAGTGAGTAGATTGTCAAATATAAATGTGCTTTATACTTGTAATACAATTTATTCAAACATGCTTAATTTTATTAATAAGAAGCTTATAAGCCCATCCAAACATGCTCAATTTTTCTGCACTACTCGGTTTGAGTTCTAGCTAAAACGACTTCTATATAAAAAATAAAAAAAAGAATAGTAGTACATCTCATGCAAACCTCTTCATCCTATCTCTTGCAAAATTTTAGCATGTGTCCGAATATAATACTAACATTTAAAATCTAATAACAAGTTAAGCAATTGTTTAGTAAAAATTCTTTAAAAATACATTTTTTTAAAAACTTGTTTTCTATCGCACATTCTTCCAAAAATTGTGTACAGATTATTTACTAATTCCTAATTTGTTTTTTTTAATCTTTTCGACTTTTTTAACCAAGTGACTTAATTCGTTCTCAATAACCAAAACTAACATAAAAAGAAAAGAAAAAGAGTTATGGCTCCATGCGCGTGAATCAACCTCCCCTCCAATCAGAACCATTTTGTACACCCAACATGCAATATGATTCTTGTAACTTCTCTATTATTTCTATCATTCAAAATCTTCTCAACTGGGAACTGTCTTCCCGTTCCTCCTTGAATTCAGAAACTTGGGATATTAGGGAAAGGAAAAAAATTTGGAAATAATAACATGAAGGGAGATGGACGAGAGAGAAATCGTCGGAATGTAAGAAGTGAGTTTGAAAAGGAGAGGACAAAGCTAAGAGAAAGGAAGAGGAGGTCCATCACAACCAAGATCTTCCATGGCCTCCGTGAGCACGGTGGCTACCGCCTCTCTCCTCGTGCTGATATTAACCAAGTTCTCCGCCACCTCGCCCAAGAAGCCGGATGGGTCGTTGAGCCCGATGGCACAACCTACCGCTCCACCTCTATCACCACTGCCACATCTAGTGTATGTATACATGTGTATTAATGTAATTCTACATGTTAACGGTAAAATCCTCATCATTTAAGTATAAAAATACTGATCAACGTATAAGAGGTTTCACCACTCTTTCTAACAAGATTGATTTGTATATGTGTTCATATGTTATTATTCTTTATAGGGCATCAGCGCATGTCAGCTTTGTGGTGGAGGAAGAAACAGATCTACACCAACACCAACAGGCAGCTCTATGGGAGCCAATGCTGCCATTGGCAGCGGAGAATGCTCAACAATAGGAGACCCCACCACGGTCCATCACTCATCCCCTAACCTACCCTTCTACTGTGGCTGTGGCCCAAGCTCTAGTAGTACTACACTTGCTGTTCGTTCTTCGTGCTCATCTCATCATGATGCCATGCCCCAGATGCCCTCCATCACCACCACCGTCATTTTTCAGAAAGGACAGTTGTACTCATTGCCTGTGGCCCAGGAATCAAATCAGAACTCGCCAATGGAACCAGCTCAATATCGTACTTGAAGGGTTCCTAAGCCAAGGCAACTTCTACAAAAATATTCTCATGCCTTCCTGTTAGATGTTTCATTAGTATAGCAAATTATTTTAGAGAAAGACGGGGTAGATTATACCTGAAAATTGGGAAACTAGCCAATCCAACTGGATTATATAATTTTATTTGTAAAATCTATACAAATATTCATCGATCTCTTCTATTTGATTAGGAAACTTTCCTTTTTATTATTATTTTATCAAGAGAAAACCAAGTTCAGCATAGTAATTATTTTAACTTATAAGTAAACTTTTAGCTGGAGGAAATTACTGCAAGAGGGGTATTTTTGAGTCACTATTTGGTTACAATCTTCATCAAAGCAAAAATTTGCACTTTCTTTCCACTAATGCAACTGTTCAGAAAGGAGACTTTTACCAAATGTTATTTGCAACTTCTATGAAACAATCTGAAAAGTGCCTATGTATTAACTAACATGAACAACAAGCAAACTGACATGCATCTTCAACTTCAGACAAATGCTCAAAAGAAGCCAGGGATTTCTCCTGGAAGAGGAGCCAACTCATTATTACCGAACCTTTCCTCATCGTAGAAACAAGCACGAACAGTCCGACCCCCAAAGAAGCGACCTTCAAGTTCAATAAGGGCTTTAGTTGCGTGTTCTGCTCTTTCAAACTGAACAAAGATTCTTACGGCTTCATCATGTGGGAAACCTGGTTCTGTAATCTCAAATATTAGGACGCGAGTCACCGCCCCAAATTTAGAACACTCCTCTGCTACCTCACCTTCTAAATCATCATCTACTTCACCTGGGCCAACCTTCACAAAGAAATAACATATAGTCATTTCCTTATATATGAAAATTAGGCAAAATATACACTTCAGGTGATACGCAAAAGACAGCCACACAAAAAACATTATCATCAATTACAGCCATAAACCAGAGCCATTGCAGCAAGATCAGTGATCAAAATACGACAACAAAATCAAAATTATATGGACGTCCATATACACAAAATGCACCTTCAGATTGGGTTTGGAGAGGGGGGGGGGAGGGGAGGCCTTCAGATTCCCCTCAGTCTAATAGCATGCCATAAGATAGGAGCAGCAGTTCAATATGAGGGAAAAAACAGAAGTGTGTTAATGCAAACAAAGATGCTTCTACATATGGAGCCTGCCTTTGAGATCAAATACACATTTGTGATTCTCCAAATCCCATTTGTGTTCTAACATTGCGACCCTGATAGGATTCAAAAACTTGACTCGTTGACCTTCCGGCAATAAACTCCAGCAGTTTACTGATCATTATGATTTCTAGCACATCAAGAGTTAGCTCATGAACACCTTAGTCTGTGTTAAAGAAATGCAATCTCTCTCACAATCCTTTTCTTCTCCACCGATCATTAGCAACTGGTACTCGTACTGGAGAAATCTTGAGGTGTTTAAAAATGTTTCTTCACAGTTCTCATTGGTTGAGAAGTGATAAATGCCTTTCAATTTTTTTTTATCTCATGTAAGTTTGAGAAAGAGGATGTAAAGCTCCTCTGAACCGCCATGGAGCTAGTGTATTTGTTCACTCTGGATGTGACCAAGAGTGGTGTCCGCTGACTGGTGATTGTCAATGTCTCACATCACAACCATTGCTCTCATAGTTACCCAATTTTAAGATAATTTGGGTTGTTATTAGCAGACATTATGATGTTTTTACAATATTTTCCTCTAATTTACCAAGATATCTTGTTGATCTGAGCATTTGTGTGAAGAAAAAAAATGAATGAGAGGTTGCACTACGAATTAAGAGAGGAAGGAAAGTGGGATAAACACACACCAGTCACCGTGATGGATGGGGGAACAATGGGAAGAGAGAAATGCTTGCAAAAGCAGAAAATGGTAGAACAGAAATACTAATTAAAAGCAAGGTTCTAATCTAGACTGACAAGACCAAGATGTAGAACCAAAACATCTAAGTCATCCCATAATTAAAAGCACAACATAGAAAATGAAGCAAGATATTTACTTGAAGTCAATTTGATATGGCGCCATGGAAGCTTATTTATTTATTTATTTTTATATACTCGGATAGGATTGACGTATAAATCAACAATAATCTAGAGCCACCTTGGATGACATTATTCTTAGCTTGGCATGCTACTCTATCCTTGAGGAAAGTATTGACAATACAAATTAAATTGAACATTGAAATCCTTTAAATGAAAGAAACATTCCAAACATTCATTTCCAAGTATCGTTCAATAAGAAAAAGAAATTCTTCCTTTCAATTCCCTCATGTATACATCAACAAACTGACAAGTCACCAGATACCTATTGTTAACCACATTGCCCAACAAATGTTCCCATTCCAAGACTTATAGTGGTTTGTTAGTGTATTTAGGGCATATGCAACCATACACCAAATTGGTGTTTGCAAAAATCCACTCCAACCATGCACTAAAACTCTACACCAATTTGGTCATTTGGTGTGACTTTTAGAATTTTTCATAATTCCTATTTTACCCTTCATTTTGTACTACAATAAATTTTGATTCGTATTATATCCTCTGATTATTTAATGATTTAACTTTATTTTAATTTCATTATTATTTATAATTAACATTTATACTACATTGTAATCAAGGAATGGTTTTTTCTATTCATTAATAAATGTAATATTTTAGTTAATTAAATATTTAATAATTTTGGTACTAATATAATTTGTAACTGAATAATTTTTGGAATAGTTTATTTGTTGAGAAATAAAAAATAAGGAAATAAAGGAAACATTGTTCATTTGATATAATATTTGGTGTAATGCTTGGACATGACTTTGCATAATGGTGTGAAAGTTGCACCAATTAGGTGCTAATGGTTGTAGATGGCCCTAATGCAAACATGTTGACAGATTTAAATTGAACATTGAAATCCTTAAAATGAAAGAAACATTGCAAACATTCATTTGCCAATGTCGTACAATAAGCACGAGAAGTTCTTCCTTTCGATTCCCTCATGTATAAAACCACAACTCTGACGAGCCACCAGAAACCTATTTTAACCGTATTGCCCAACAAATGTTTACATTCCAAGACTTAAAGCTGTTTGTTTGTGTAGTTAGTGCAAACAAGTAGACAAACTTCCTCTAGGAAAATCATTTTTACCACTGGCTGGCTCAAGAAAAATTCACATATTCAGTCTTGGGCAACCTATCAGTAAATTTACTGCCACCCCAGAAAACAATGGCCCCTACTTTGTACATAATTTCTACTAAAATCATAGTTTAAAGTAGAAGCAGCAACTATTCGACCTTTGCCAAACAAACCTATACACCTCACTATTGTAGTTAAAATTCGGATGAGCCTAAAATTCCCACAAAATATCAAATCACTCCATTACAAAGCCCAAATCTTTACATCCAAAAACGTATGTAACAAACTATGTACACAGTACACGTGAATATATATCAATTCATACATAATACATACCATGTTTCTGAGCAGCACAACGCGGGTGGGAGTCCCGTTGAAATTGACACTCTTAACCTTTTTGTTTGACTCGCTGGCGTTCACAATAACCCCACCTCTCTTATCGGTCCTCTTGGCCATCAAAGGAGTGGTGATCCCCTGCTCCTGCTTCCCCAATCCCTGACCTTCCTTCCACCCCATCTTTGCCATCATCCTCTGTGCCGCCGTCATCTTCCCCTCCGCCCCCACACCCAAACCACCACTCTCTGACTTACCGATGCTAAACCCTTCCCCAGTCACATTTGCCGATGGTGGTGATGGCGATCTAGGCACTCCACTGCCACCGCCACCGCCACCGCCACCGCTCATTGCTGCCCTCCTCCGCCACGCATCCTCTCCAGATATACTCAATTCCCTATCCCTGTCACGCTCTCGATCCCTCCTTTCTTTCTCTTCCCTTTCCCTCTCTCTCCTCTCTCTTTCCTCTAATTCTATCTTCATCTCAGCCTCGGCTTGCTTCCGCTTCCGCTCCCGGCAGTATTCCTCGTAATCATTGGGCCGGGACGGGTCGTATTCTTCGATTACGGAGCTTGTCACGCCGACAAGAGCCGGCTGAAACGAAGCCGTGGCAGGACTGGGGGTGTACTCGTCAGAGATGGAAGAAGTGGAGTGACTTATTGGCCCCTTAGAAATGGTGGGATTCGGCTTGGTCTTCGGCTGCTGGGTCCTGAGAATGGTCTGAGGTGGGGGAAAAGGTTTCCGTAGGGTGGGTGGAGCCATCTTGGCGCTGCTTGACCAAACATTAGTGGTGGATGTAGTGGTGGAGCTGTCATCCGTGGTGGAAGATGGTGGCGGGAGATCTCCATACAAGCCGCCCAGCATTTTTTGCAAGTAGCCAACGCCTCTTTCTTCGTCGGAACTAGGGTTTGAAAATGGGCGAAAATAGTTTACACTCGGAAGCGTAAGGTCAAAATCGTATGGATGAAAAAATTGACCATATTTTAAATTGAGAAAAAATTGACCATATTTTAAATGGACAAACGATACATCGGCAACTACAATATTGATTATTTAGAAAAATTGCAGTATTCTCCCCAACTCCTGCACTTTTTACACTTTTACCTCTTAACTTTTGTCTATTGATAGTTTCTCTAAAGTTCCATTTTTTTCACACAACGTAGTAATGATGCCATCGGTATACAAAAGTTGTATGCATGCCTCATGCCATAAAAAAGGTAATAATATTAATGTCTAGTCTAGACATCATGTAAAATTTAAATAGATCAAATACATATATACATAAATTCAATTGATTACGATCAACAAATTTATTCTTCAATTGCTTAAACCAACCACTGTCTCTAACAACACTATTTCTTGTGCGTATAATTGATTTACAGTCGTCCACTAACACTCAACGTAGTTTCAATTGAAATTATAATTCTTCTTTTTTCTTGAATTGGTATGATTACTCTTCCTAATTTGACTCGATATTCTTGTAAATAAAAATATTATTTTATCTATATAATTTGTTCGAGTGTACCATTAGTAGGATCTATTAATCTCCTATTTCTTTTTGGTGAACTTCAAATTTTGGATGAGGCGTAACTTTTAAATTTTGCATGGTTTGGAATTGAGAATTGCGCCACCACCATTTATTTTATAAGGCGTTAGTTTGGGGTGTAAATGACAATTTAATAATTGCACACTTTTTTATAGTGTGAGGTCTACCTGACAATTTAATTCATGTGTTTGGACGAAAATTGTTATGAAAAACTAGAAACTACAAAAAAAAAAAAAAAAAAA
>CAIGRB010145059.1:33632-52240 GCA_903798255.1 Fraxinus quadrangulata
AAGAGAGAGAGAACACGTTTTCCTTTTTTTATTTTCGAAAATAATTTTTGAAAATGTAAAAAAGAACACATTTTTAACAATCTCAAAATACATCCCCAAAACACAAAACTCAAAATGAATTCAAAACTCAAAACACAAAACTGAAACGCAAAGAGAACGGCACCTAAGTTTTTCAGTTGAATTTTCAATCGATCCTAACACTTGTAAAGAGAAACATTGCTTTTCCACCATTATCCATTTGTTGCAAGAATTATAAGTAACACAGTTTTCATACCCCGACTATGGCATTGACTCGGACAAACATGTGGGTCACTCGGTCAATGGCTCAATTGCTAACGTGATTTTAGAGTTGATCATTTAGACTTCTCAATTTATAAATATAAATCTCGGACCTATGAATGGAGATATTTCCTAAACTCACACTGAAAAAAGGAAGAGAGCATGTGTATTCTTAGTGTAGAAACGAGAGTTTTCACTAGTGAAACTTTAAGAGAAAAGATAGGGCAAATGGTCTACAACTATCGTGGCAAAATAATAGGAAGGAATATTCATGGATCAACCCCATCATCTTCACCTCGTAAGAATTACGAGATTATCTCAAAGAACCATGTTCAATATGTGGAACGATTTCAAAAGATGCTTCCAACGTGAAAGTGAAATATATCAAATGAACGTTACCCTTCAAAAGAAATTGTGTAACTCAAGGAGATAAATGATTTTTGTTTGGACAAAACCCGCAAGCGTATAGGATCGTTGACAAATAATAGATAATAGTGAGGTGTGTTATCGTTCCACGATGAATAACTGTTAATTATATATTACTAATTTGTATCAAATTCGATGTTTGTAAAACAAAAGAGATGTTGGTTTTGTAATTATTCTAACTAAGTTAAGAATGTTGTAGAAATTGATTTTTATCAAATAATGAGATGAACGTATTGGATTTCAAAATTCACCACTTGATTTCTATTTTCAATTCTCGACTTAAGTAAGTTAGTGTTATTCAAGTGTCCATGACAATCCATAATTCATTATTATTTAATATTTTTTTTCAAAATATATTAAACATATCCTTAGCATGACTTGACCATATTTCTAGTCCGAATTCATTATGTAAAGAAAGCATTCAATCACATAATTATCACAGTATATTTCACATACCCTAAATATTATTCCTAATATTCATTGCTTACGTGCCAAATATACAATGTTCTATTTATTGTGAGTCTTTCAATACTATAATAAGCAATAAGTTATCTAATGGTAGCTGAGCAATCAAATAACACAATATTTAATCACAAACACAAGAAATAACTAAAATACAAAGATTTCATCATTCATCTAATACACAAGAACTTTAGCCTAGCATTATGATATCCAAATTATATATGAAGGTATGGAAAGACATCACCCGAAATAAAGAAAAATATGAAGAACTTAAAACTTGATTTCTTGCACTTCAATATTCAATATGAGCTTTGGAACTTTAAAGATGTCATTTCATATATAGCCAACGAAAAAAAGGAAACAAAAACTTCCTCTCGTATTTGAACTAGGCGCGTTCCTCTAAGGATCACAGGCAGCCATCAGTATTTTTATTATAACTTTCTCCTTCGATATTTGATTGAGACAATTCAAAGTGCGTTGGAAAACTAACTTAAATGGATACAATTCTTTTAGAAATATTATTTTTCCAATTCGAATATTTGTTATACAAAAAACGGGTCTCAATCTGATACTGAAAATTCGGAGCACAACTTTTTAATTAGAAATTGATATTTGATAATACTTTGACTACATTTTACCCACTTGACTTCTTTTCTCATCTAATTGACCCATAGCACATCTCAAATCTTCATCTTGAGGCCTGACGTAACTTTTAAATATTTTCACATTAGTCCCTGATCTTTGGATCTCTTATAATTGAGTCTTTTTTTTTTTTTTTACAATTCCGCCATTTATATCGATTTTTGCTTAAAAACACAATATACATAGAATTAAGTCAAAATTCATCAAAATAAACAATAAATATTTTAACTTAAAGACCCAAATAAGTGTAAAAAATACACTTATCAATTTTCAAGATAAAAAAATCATGAAAGAAAAATAATATTTTCTATTTTTCGTTTTTTTTCCTTGCATATTTTAGATCTCGATTACAATGGAGGCTTTGAAAAGAAAGTGCATTCACTTTACTAGATATGCTGACATTAGAATTTCACTTTTGTTATATATGAATCACTACGAAGAATACAATGAACAATCTAGTGTAAATGGAAGGTAAAACCAAAAAATGTGAAAATTGAATTCTAAAAAGTTTAGCTATTATTCCAATATACTAAATAAAATTTGAAAATTTTCCATTAGGAATGACCCGTCGGGTTAATATGCCAAGGTTAATCGCATGAAAACTTGATGATTTTATTGGTTCTTTATCAAGCCAATTGCAAATCTATCTAATAGATTGGATAAGATCGGATTAATGGCCAAACCACGAGTTTTTTGGTTGAACTGTCGGGTCAGGTTTTATAACACTACTTAGCCTGTGTTTGGCTCTCATTTTTCCAAACTCATTTTTAATCACAGGTTCTCCCATAAAATAATTTTACATGTAAATCGAAAACTTATCATTATTTTCTATCCACTCATTCTCCAAAAAAATCACTACTCCAAAATACATTTCTTTATAAAAAAAAAGGACTCAAACAGGGGCTTAGTAACATCTACTAAAAGAAAAAGAGAATTAGTGCTTGTTTGGTATAAATTAAAATTCAGTTAAAATTGAAAATATAGTCGTTATTGGGTCTCACTCGTCTAATAAAAGTCAATAATAACGACTAATTTTTCTATTTTAATCCCTATCGAACATGTTCTTTGTATGAAAAGCTCTAAAGTGTGAATTGAAACTATCTTGATTGCGTTGAGTGTCTTTATATGAACACATTCCAAGAGATCCTTGAATGTTGATGGGACACTCGTCATAAGATCTGAGAGTTTTATAGGCCCACGTTGTGGAATATGATAAGTTCACCTTCAAACAAAGAGAGGAGTGAGAATTGTTGAAGTTTGGTAGTATGTTTTCAATATTTTATTGTTTTGTATGAGTAGCTAGGCGTTCCCAATTTTCAATAGCAGCCTGTAGTCGGCTTTAATTAGCTTGTTTGTTTGCACCATTGGGTGGGAATGTATCTTTCCTTGTAAGGGCTATTAAATGAATGAAATTTTCGCACTTGTTTTTGTATTTTGCATGTGTCTAGCCCATGTGTTATGCATGTCCTTATCGATAGCTTCTATGCATACTTGACCTAAACCTTAAAGGGTTAAGAGGTACTTTGGCTTCTCGGTTGAGTCACCTCAAGGATATGAACTTCTTATCATTTCAATTGGTGCAGTGTCCTTGCATGACGCTAAGTTTGAAACTTTTTGTCTATGTCATGTACTAGTTGAGGATAAGCCTTGCTACTTTTTTATTTGTATCATGTGCTTAGACAAGACCAAATCTTACCTCTTTTTATTTGTATCACGTTCTTATGAGATGTTAACTCTTATCCCATTTCATTTGTATTGTGTGCATAGATGATGCTATATCTTAGTACATTTTTCATGTTGACAGGTTCATAGGCGGGTTATCCCATTGCTAATGTTGAGTTGATTGTTCATGATGAACAATTCTTTTGAGAGATAAATATTTGAATAAAGTCATCGATATCGAGGAGTCGGTAACTGCACAAGGGCTTTCCAGTTGGACTGAGCTTCCCTTTGTGTGATCCCATTCTATTCCATCTCAGCATTTGTTTACCATTAACGAAAATAAATAGGCACAAGAATATATGGTGTTGAGCCATCATCGGGTAACTCGTTGTTGACACAGACAACTAATGTAGAAAAAAAAGGTAAGATAGGTATTGTTCTGAGCTTATTATAATTTTACTACTCTAACCTATAGATGATACAAGGGGGTCTCAGAGGCTAAGACATCACTTTTCTAGGAGCTCTCGGTTCCCTGGGGTGCTGAAGATTACTCGAATAGGATATTAGATGGGTTTATCTCTTTAAATATAGCATCGAGCCGTCTACCCCCTCATAGGAGGCATATTTTAAAAAATCTGTCATAATTGTATTCACGGGCTGGGGCTTTGGTAATATATGACAATTCGGGACCAGAGACCTTAATGCTTAGTGATTATTGTATTTTTGTACACTTATTTAATACCTAAATTAGCTTAAAATTAATTAAATGAGCGAATTTTTACTCACAATTATGTAATTATTGCTTTTATAGGTAAAAATCACTCAAATGAAATAGAACAAGGCAAAAAGAGTGAAAAGGGTCCAAAAGCCTACAAAATTGTGAAGTTGAGGATCACAGTGCACAAGTCCAGAAAGTTAAGGACCTTAGATGCAATTTATGAAGGGCGTGATCGAATGAAAGTCAAAATTTGAGGATTAAAATGTACACGATCGAAGGTTAGGGACCAAGTGTGCAATTACCGGAGGACTTGACTGCAAAATGAAAAAGGACAGGTCATTCCTTTGACCTGGGGCGTTTTAATTGTTTTACCAAAACTCCAGGGACCTTGGTTGCAATTTTTCTAGGTTTTAGTTTTAAAACCAACAACATGAGCTTGAACCTGGGATTTTTTTTTTTCATTCTGCTTCCTGCTGGCTGCGTCCCTTTCCTCTTCCATTCTTTTCTTCTTTTCCTTTGATTTACTTGGCGTTTTTGGAGGCAAAATCAAAGAGCACAAGGAGGAAATATAAAAGGATTTGGCAAATATTTAGGAAAATCAAAGCAAGCTTCAAAAAGGATTTTATCTTTAAATCTTGCATTTTCTCAATTGTTTTGCCTTATTTGTAATGTATTGTTTAAATCATCTTCCTTTTTATCATATGTATAAAATAAGCTAAGTTTATTGTATTGAAATTCATGACGTAGCTTAACCTAAATTTTATTAATATCTATTTATTTATTTATTGATGCTTACATTATCATTATCTTTGTGTATTAATTATTGTGTTGCATTTTCCTAATTTATTTGGCCAATAGATGAATGTGATAGGTGGTTTGTGCAATTATTGAAAATTTGTTGTGCTTTCTAGACCTAGATAATTAATGTCCTAAGTTGTTTTAGGTGATAGATATATACTCATAATCCTAGGTGACCATTTGAGTTATTTTCACCACAATTTAATGCTATTGGTTAGACTTTTATCAACATAGAGATATTGTGGATAAACTTGATCGATTATGGTTAATTTCACTCGAGAGAGGTAATTAACTAAAATTGGAGAATCAAGTTTAACATTGTATTTTGGTAATTTGTATTTCAGTGTTATTGTTAAGATATTAATGAAACGAAGGTTAAGCGAAGTCGTAAATTCCAACCCATTTGAAATCTAAAAATCCTACATCTTTCGCAATTGTTAGTTTAAAGTTAATAAATTTCTTTCCAATTCTAATTTCAAAGAGTTTAATTGTGTGTGTCTTTTTCGTTAAATTGAATCAATTCTTTTGTAATTGGAAGAAACACTCTTCGAGAGATCTACTCGGATGCAAAACGTCCATTTTACTACTTGATCGCGACCCCGTGTACTTGCGGTGTATATTTTTAGCGAACACTTAGCTAGTTGAGGATGATTTATACAGTGCACTAGCGTCGTCATCTGTATCATTAGATGATAAATTGGGTAATAATGGCAATGGGGCGACGAGATTAGGGCATACATTACTCTATATCTGAAGCAAAGTTGTATCCCTTTGAGTTAACTTTCCAATGCATCTTGAATCGCCTCAATCGGATATCGAAAGAGGAAGATATGACCAAATTACTGAAATCTACTCAGTTATGTTGGTCGGGAGGCTAAACTTCATTTACAGAAGCCAATATTTATGTCGGGCGGCTGCCCCATTTTCTACTGGGCGCCCGCCCAGGCCAAATCGGGAAAAATTTTTTGGTTTCCTAATTCTGTTCCACTACTTATGGAAATAAGTTTTTTTTTTATATTTATCAACATTAGAACACACGAAAAATACATCAGAACGCCTCCAACCTATTTTCTCTCTATTTTTCTTAGATCTATCATGTGTAACTAACTCTTGGTGTTTGATTGAAGGATACCAAAGCATTGGAAAACATTATAATTGTGAGATCCACCTATTTTCATTGTTTCATTTATATTTTCAGTATTGATTATTCTTCTATGCATAATTTTATGATTGTCATGTTTGATTGCTAAGAGTTCTATTAGTTTTTCATATGTTGCAATCTATAGCTAATTTAAATCTCAAATCCGTAATTGTTTGAATCATTTAACTTGTGAAGCACTAGGATTTGATAATTTTTTGCGATAGACGTTTTTGAATCTTAAGAAAATGTTTAAATAGATTGAATGCAACCGCTGGTGTTTGTATTATCTAATTCATCGATTTTTCTATTGTTTAAAACTGTTATTAAATTGAATCTTTAGCGCTGCTCTGAGATTATTTGATAATTAGGATTAATTAGAACGCTGATTTATGATTAACTAAAATTAAGGAGAAATAGGAATTTATTCCAATCATAAATATTGTGAATGTGAATTGATTATTCTTTGGATTGATGAATAGTTATAAATCTTCAATAGTGGAAGTTGACTTTGATCAAAACTCGTTTCATTGATTTAATACAACTCGTTAATTTACATTGTTATTTGTTATAAGATTGATTTCGTTATAAACAAAAACCCCTCAATCGTTATACGAAGCATAATTTTTTTAATTGCAGACTCTTTGTGGGATCGACATTTACTTCCATTACTACATTAGGTTTAGAGGTTTAAAGACTATTTTTGGGTGCTTACGACAAAACACCACGGGTCTATGCTCCAAATCTATCTCAAGATAGCACAACTAGATATACGACATGCAACAACACCTCATGTTGATCTGGAGGCACTGCGGATTGGACAATTGAACACTCTGCATGTTGAGCAGTGAAGGCGTCCCTAACTAAGAAATGGGGAGTTGTGGCACGTCCTTCATCTCTCAGCAACTATTGCTGACAAATGTGATTTATACACTTATTTGGACTTCTAAACTTGATTATTTGCACTAATCTGAGTAGATTTCCACCTAATTTAGTGTAAAATATGTTAATTCTTTGTAAAACTCAAACATAATTGGCATGAAAAAGCATTTTGGAACTCAACTAGATTTTATTCAAAGTAATTCAAGGTTAATCAAATTGCAAGTGATTAATTAGAAAAACTAAGAGAGCAATCGAAATAAATTAACGAGTTTCAAGGGCTAAATCCAACATTTAGAAAAGTTTAAGGACTAAATTGTAAACTTTTGGAACTTGGAAGGAATAAATTGATCATTATTAGATTGTAAAGATTTAAAGATGAAAGATGAAGGACCCATGGTGCAAACAAGAAGATATTCGAGTTAAACCAAAAGGAAAATTTAGGGACCAAATTGAATAAGAGTTAAAAGATGTGAATTGCGATTGCAACGCATTAAAATTGTTTCTCTAACAAGCAAAAAACGTTGATTCATGTGATGGCAATGGTTTCAGCCATGTGATCGATTTGTTATTTTGGCTAGTAGAGTTTTTTCCTAATTTGTTTCAACATCTTCTAAAAAAGCAATTAGGGCACAATTTTTTTACCTAATTCTTGTTGCTATAAATTCAAAATTTCATCTACAATATAAGGATAAAGCAAGGGGTGACTCTTGGGATACAATTTACATATTCATTACAAAGAAAATAGATCTAGATGAAGCTTCTAGTCAAGAAAGATCTATTCGTTCAAGCTTTACAATTTTTTTTGTTACAAAACACCTATCTATTTGTAATTTTGTACATCAATCGCTTGGGTTGTAGAAGAAGAAGGAGGATGAAGGAGATTGATCAAAAAGTCATTGAAGAGATTCAACAACTCTAGATTACTTTCCATCTTCTATCCAAACTTTAATTTCGAGTGATGTTATATCAATTTAATTGTATTTGCAATTAATGATATTTGTATAATTACATAGATGGTAACTCTAAACCAATGTTTTGATATTTTGATACTAATTTTCAGCTTCTAACAATAACTTCATGTTTGGTTTTGAATTGTTAAGAGTTTAATGAATTTTCAATTACTAGATCCCTAATTGAATTGTTTGTGATTTCTATTGATATTCTAGAGAAGGAATATGAATTATAGCATGTTGTAACAATAATTGTAAAGTTCGATAGGGGATAAAGATGTATCGCTATATTTTGAATTCTGTTATGAATGGTCTTGTAATTTAATGCATCATTAAATGTTCTCTCCCTTCATAGATATATATTTGGGGTCATATGTGAAGATATGTTAAATTATACTCGATAAAGATTATTAATTAAATTAGAATAATTGATCCTCATATTCTAATAAGTGTTGCCTAAGTCTTGGATTGATATCAAAATGGATGAATATATAAGATTCGAAGTCCTAGCGTTTGCTAATTACTTGGGTTTCATAATAATTCTCTATTAGCTAGATTAGTTAGATTATATATAGGTTTAATTTACTAATATAAATAATAAATCTTGACTAATTTTGCTATTTAATTAAATTTAGGTTTAATTGGAACTAGATTTAGTCTTTGTGGAATCAATATTTGGACTTTAGGTTCACTTTATTAATTGTTTACGATGCTTTTCACTTGCAGGATTTTTCGCACAACAAAGGCCATCTTTGTAGCCATCTGGGTGTAGCCATCTGGGTTTGTAGTATTCCGACCTATCAAACAATTGCATACAATGGTAGATGTGCATGATCTTTCGGTGGTCCAAGCCCTTTCTACGAAACATGGTTTTTCATGGGCTCACTCAATGTCATGGACTCAGCTAACGACAATTTTATATGAGGTTTTTTCTTGTCAGTGGTTTCGTGCTTTATTCCACAACGATACCAAATGATGATGTTAAATTTTGTAACTCTTTCCCTAGCTAGCCTATGAGGATATATAGCAATCTTGTTGCCAACATAAGTGAGATAGCAGTTGGGTCTTCAATATTTCCTAATACTTACAAAGATGGGTAGGGCTTTTCTATTGTCCATTTGGCACAAGAATTAAAACACTAAAATAATAAATTCCTAGGAGAATTTATCAAAAAAGGAATAGATATGAGTAACGCTAATTAAATTACCTCGAGTGCATTGAGTTCTAATTAAAAGATCCTTGAATATTGATTTACATTTTTCATAAGATATGAGATTCTTGTAGAGACATGTAGCGGAATATGATAAGCTCACATTCAACAAATAGAGAAAAGAAAAGATTGGTGGCCACCGGAGAGGGAAACGTGGTGAAATGTGATGATCCATCCCTAAACGAGGATGAAATGGAAGATCGTACTATAGACGGGGCAAGTCAAGCTTTATCAATTTTCTTTCTTTCTTTCCATAAATTGAACTCGAGCATGATCGAAGAGTTGATGTAAGATGTCGACACTCAATCTTGACCTCTACGACCACGATTCAAGCACATCACAAGAGAGCAAGTGTCCTTCAACCACCTAATTGAACCTGGAAGGAAGATTCCACAATTGGCCTTTGGTCGAGTATGGTGAGGGGCTCTTACACTTGACTAAGTTTCAAGTGAGATTGAGTGATAGAGAGGGCTTTCACGTTCGACTGTGTAGATAGGCCTTCATTTGATTGTTCGGTTGAATGCACAGGATGGCCCTCAAAGGGGATATGGATCTCCAATCCTCATCATATTAAGTAGACCCCTCGATCCGGCCATTGCGATCAAACTTATAATTATGTGCGTTGGGTGACGAAAAATTTGGTTTGGTCTTTGGCCGGTGTAATTAAATCCTATTGTTGACCTATAAATGATAATCAATAAATTTCTCACATCTAGCCAGAGTTTTCTCTCATAAACTCACTAATCTGATGCTCAAGATTGAGCAAGAGGAGAAATGACTATTTGGGAGAAAGCTATTCAAATTATGCATATTGTTCTCGATCCCCGGTATTCCAATTTATAGATTTCTAATCAGACCTTGGATAAATTGGTCTTTTTAGTTGGTGACATATGGAAGCTATTGCTTGGCTGACTTCTAATTGATGTTGTTATCTGCTCACGTATTATTCATTAGCTTAATCCTTATGCTTTTGTTAAAGTATGTTGGCTCGTAATATGTACATAAGGTCGCGCATAAGGCTTCATGCTTATGAATGCTCATTTACTTATTTTAAGTTTGCATACACTTTGTCTCTTTAGAGTGCTCGCTTAGATACTAGACTCGTGAATATTTTATTGATAACAAGTAGTCCTCGAAGTTTGGGTCTAATAATTCATGTTAGGTTTAGGACTTAGTTCGAATTCACTATTGATTGAGCTTAAATGAGGATTCATAATTTTTTTATAGATTTTAATATCCTTTTATAATAGGCGAACCCAACATCTCACCCAACTTTCTTAATTTGGTGTGTTGATATTTTTGTGAAAGAGGAGATTAGATAATCTGATCTGAAATAGTCCTCGAAGTTCGAACTTAACTATTTATGTTAAGTAGCGAACTTGTGGTCTTGAGACAAAGAGTATATATTGGGATTTTACGCATTAATGACAATGGACATATTGATTAGTTGAAACGGCCCTTTATAATCTTCTTTTTTAATATATTCTTCAATGTGCATGCATTTCTATGAGAGTGAAGCATACACCCAATCTAGATTGTTTGTTTGAATGTGTCATTTCGTATTCAAAGACTATGATTATTTTATTTTTTGATGATCAAGATTAAGTTTGCTAGGATCAAATGGCCAGGATGTACTTCTTAAACTTGTATATATTGTGTTATTAATTTTTGCTTTTCTTTTCTAAACACAAACAATGTTCTACCTTTCTTTCTTAAGGCTATCAATCAGTTGGAAAAATCATGTGACATGATGTCTTTCCAAGGTAATACTTAGAATAGTATTGAAAATGTTTTACCGTCATTCTTATCGACTCCATTGAATTTTCCTAATATGTTCTTTACGGTTGCTCCATCGGGGAGATATGCTATTTGACGAGCCTTCAAAATTGGAGCAGTCTCCTACTTGTAACATCATCAATATATAATTATGATTAAGAATAGGAAAATTTTCCATGTTTTTTCATTTTACATATATGCATCTTGGCGGAATCACCAAGGGTGGAAAAATGATTGTTATAGCTAGCTGTTGCATCATGGGATATTAGACAGATGCGTTCCACTTTGCCAAACTTGATTCCACCAAAATACTTTAAGTCTGCCCTTTCATCTTCAAGAAACTTGCAAGTATGCGAGCTCAGGAGTTCGAAGATGTTACGAGAACTCTAACCATATTTTTCATATGAATTTTGCTAGGTTAATCGGTTAGGAATGTAATCACTTTGGTTGTCTTAATGAAATCGAGTTGGCACTGGTAACTTTTCTTCGTAATAAAAAAAATTGGATTTTATGTTATATTTATATATTGTTTATATGAGTGTTGTATATTTATCCTGAATTGATAAGCCCCCTTAACTGAAAGACTTTCCCATATTAATGTCAAGATAAAATAAAGGCATTAGTTTTTTAACTGGATAAAGTATATAATTTCGCTGATAGTCGGACTAAGATTTACTAAAGTTGCTTTATTGATAATATTTTCTCAAGTACATGCTATTCCAATGGTGTTTGAGCCGCTTTCATCTATGAGCTTATATGTTCATGGTTCAATTACTTCGACTACAGTTTATACCTCCCTTTTATTTCGGACCCGACAATCGTGAACTTATTTCTTTGTCTGCAATAAAAACTTTCTTTAACACCAATCTCCCACCTTAAATTTTTTCCTATGAACATGGGAATTGAAGTCTTATCATTTTGCTTTGACATATGCGATCTTTATTTGGGAAGCATTTCATTTTTCTTCCAAGAGGTCTAAACTTTCATTCATGGCTTCTTTATTTTG
Source organism: Fraxinus quadrangulata (assembly GCA_903798255.1). NCBI lineage: Eukaryota > Viridiplantae > Streptophyta > Magnoliopsida > Lamiales > Oleaceae > Fraxinus > Fraxinus quadrangulata. The sequence goes on from CAIGRB010145059.1 coordinate 45,582, forward strand.
TCTTTGTTAAGATTTAATTTCCTTGTTGAACTCACACTTATTTCTAGGGGTGCTCATCCCTTAACTAGGATATAATCTCTTGTATCCATAAGGCTTTCCCTTGTATATATAAACTTTCTTCCATTTTTTGATTAACTAATGAGTTGGATAGTAATTAATTCTACCGGTATGGTTTTGAATAGCTCCATATCCTTCATGCTTGCTAATTTTGATAATGCATTGGCATATCTATTTTCTTCTCTAGGAAATTTTTGAGAGCTCAAATTTATTGAAGTGCTGTGACAAATCCATGACCTTGGTTAAGTATGCATCCATTATTTTTATCCTTGGTAGGGAACTTTCCATTGACCCGATTTACCACTAACTACGAATCAATTTATACCTCGATTTTCTAGGCAAGTGTTTCATTTGCCAATTGCAAATTGGCTATTAAAACCTCATATTCGGCTGCATTGTTTTCCTTGAATGCGAACCTAAGTGCACAATTCAATTTGTGTTCTTCCGAACTTGTTAAAATTATTCCCTCTAGGACACCACTTTCTCATAACATATCCAAAAATAGTTTCCAAGTTTTCGGTTAGGGTTCAATTTTAGGAATGGGGATGCAAAAAGGTCGGCAATGAAATCTTCTAATGCTTGTGACTTGATTGCGGATCACCCTTTATAGTTTATATCAAATTGTCCTAATTATGTTGCACATTTCATCAACCTCCCCGATTTATCAATCTTTTGTAATACTTGTTTGATTGAAAAATTGGTTAATATGTCAATACTGTGACTTTGGAAATATGTTTGAAATTTCTATAACAATATTACTAAAGCAAGGGACAGCTTCTCCATATCATAATATCTAGCCTCAACACCTTGTATAGCTTTACACACGTGGTATACTGGCAATTGTTGTTTCTCTTCTTCTCTTACCAAAATGGAGTTTAATGCTACCTTAAAAACTACCAAATAGAGAAATAACTTTTTGTCATTGAGTGGCATTGATAATAGTAGGGCTTTTCCTAGTTATTCCTTCAAGGTGTGGATGGCTTATTTGTATTCTTCAGTTTGTTCAAATCTTTTACCTTTCTTTAATGTTTGAAATAAAAGATAACACTTATTTGTAGCTCGTGAAACAAACCTACTCAAGGTAGCAACCCTTTTTGTAAGACTTTGTACCTTTTTAAGCTTTGTTGGAGATTGCATTTCAATAAGAGCGGATTTTATGAGGGCTCGCTTCAATGCCTCACTAATTTACCATGAATCGTAGGAATTTCCTAGACATGACTCCAAAAGTGCATTTTAGCAGGTTGAGTTTCCTGTGATATTTTTTGTAGTATGTTAAAAGCTTCTTTCAGAAGTTTCAGGTGGAGGGTTTTAATGAGCATATTGCCCATACATACCTCAATTATTTTGCCTACATGATCTGCGAACATTTTATTTACTATCCTTTGACAAGTGGCACTAGTATTTTTCAATTCAAATGGCATTACCTTATAACAATACAATCATCTATCAGTTACGAAGGTCGTATGCTCCTCATCCAATCTGTACATAAGAATTGATTACATTTTGAAAATGCATCCATAAAACTTAATAACTCATGTCCTGCAATTACTTCCACGAGCTAATCAATTTTGGGGAGCGAAAATTTGTCTTTAGAGCAAATCCTGGCAAGTTCTCCATTTTTTGTTAGTTCTGGAACCAAACTAGGTTGCATACCCGAATCGGCTACTAAGCTTCACGAATAAAATCGTTTTCTGATAGTTTATCAACTTCACTTTTTAACGCTTCATATTTATCATAACTCATTGGTCGCCTCTTTTATATTTTAGGCTTTAATTTAGGATCAATTTTTAACACATGACATGCCACCTTTCGGATCTATACGCATCATATTAGCATGCTTCTAGGCGAACACATCAATGTTCATTTTTAAGAAGTTTTTTAACAAGCTTTTCATAGGCTCGATCAATTTTTTGTCAATCTTTAAAACTTTAATTGTGTCATCTTCACTAACGGGATTACTTTCTAGTTCTTCAATTGCTGCAGCTTCGAAAACACAATCAATAATGTGAGGGTCAATCAAATCACCAACTTCAAACTTTTCCCTAAGGTTACCTGCTTTCACTATTGCTATCACATTTTTGTTGGGATCTCGTGGTGCTGTCTTTTTTAGATTACTAAGATGACTTCCTTGCATGACTTTTCGATCATACTTTATACAAGCTTCGCCCTTATTGATGGAGAATTTTAGGCATAACTGGTGAACTTCAAATCCACATAACTTCTTCATAGTGTTCGTTAAATGATTGAAAAGTTCATTGAAATACCTTTCAAATCATATCAGCATTGCTGCACAATATATTCCCTTGCTTCATAGCAGGTTGTCCAATGATTCCATCATAAGCAAACTTTTTGTCCGCAATGTAGAAATTTATATATCCTTGATATATTGGGGCTCTCGCTTATTTTACTAATAGAATGGCATGTCCGTGAGGGACTTGACCTCCTCCTATGAAATTGAGAGGCTCCAACACAAGGATTCATGGACAATAAGTATGCTTTAATCAAATGCGATTTCAAACAATATATTTCTCACATTTTTGCTGTCTAAAAGCATGCGATCAAAGTTTTCTAGCTATTGTCGCCTGTACGACTACCACGTCATCTTCAGGGCATATGATTTCATTTTATGCTTAAAAAATTTAATCGAAGAAATTATAGAATTCTAATTACCTTGATCTCTACAGCTTTTTAAGGTTGAATAATTACTGGCTTGCTTACTCTTTCTATGTGATTTTGATGCCTCCTTTCTCATTCGAGATCGGACCTTTAGATTTCTCATGGTACCTTTTCAGATTGTTGCTGCCATCAAGATCACTACTAAGAAATTCCTCATCGGATTCTAATGCTTTATTTTAGTAATATCTGATTTTGTTTGACTTATTTCTAACAAACTTTAATAGTTCCTTCACTTAATACAATGAGATCGTGGTTATCCTTATTATATTATTGAACTCTAAATGATGATCAACAAATTTCTCACATAGCCAGGTTTTCATCTTCTAAACTCATTAATCTGATGCTTAAGAAGGAGACAAAGGAAAAATGGATATTTGGGAGGAAACTATTCTAATTTTGCATGCTTTTTTCATCCTCAATATGCTTATTTATAGATTTCTATTAGGCCTTGAGGATAAATGAGTCTTTTTAATCGGTGACATGTGGCATCTTTTGATTGACTGACTTATAACTAATTATGTTAACTGCTCGTGTTTTATTCATTAGCTTAATTCATATACTTTTGTTAAAGTACGCTGACTCGCATTATGCACATAAGGTTGCTATGACTGCTCATCAGATTATTTTGTTCGCATACACTTTAACTATTCAGAGTGCTCGCTTAGATACCCAAATTCATGAATATTTTATTGATAACACCTACTCATTCCTTAACGACGAATGCCCATCACTCTTATCGAGGAAGCCCATCAATTAAGATCAATTCCAAAGTCTAGTATCATCACTAAAAATGATGAGTGTAATTACACTTTCCTCTCTTAATATTATGCAAATTAGTTTGGATTTGTCTTGTGTTGTGTTGTGTTGTGTTGTGTTGGAGTAGATTGCATATAGCAGGTTTATAATATAGATCTTGATAGAGCCATAGCTCAAAAGCTAGCTATTGAAATGGGAAAACTGAAGTCTATATAAACCATAACCGAAAGCCCATACTTTTGATGTGTGATTAAAGTCTCATATCTTGGAATGAGAGTTATAACAATCCACCACGCTTTGCGATTCTTATGCCCCACGTTGGACTGACTTTGCATTAGCCGATGACTAGTGTCGGACAAACACTACTATGCCGACATCACCAACTGCACCGCTCGATTGCAATCGAGAGACATGGTACCTACTCAATACCATTGATATAAATTTTGAGAGAGTCATACCTCAAAAGCTAGCTATTAAAGTTTGAGAACCAAAATCTATATAAACCATACACCGAAAGCTCATAAATTCACTGTGAAATTCAAGTTCCATACCTTGCAATGAGAATCATAACATTTTGTTAATAGCCTAATGTGCATATACTCTTTTGACAATTTCTTGTTTAGTAGTTACATCAACAAAAAATAATCCTTTATCGCTTTTAAATTAAGAGATTAAAAATCCAAGCTTTACTTGTTTGGGTAACAAAAGAAATTATGACGAACTTTTAAATGTTACAGTAATGCAACATATACAAGGTAATTTTCACGGAATTTTTACAAAATTTCACGTGGCACAAATTTATTGACAGATCATAAAAAAAATTAAAAAAAAAAATCTGCAAATCAGATGCTGCTACAAGAATTCTGTTAAAATAATTCCTATAATTAGGGAACTTTCCTAAGGGGGTGTATTCAATTGAGACTTTTAAAAACTTTTGGAGAATTAAAAAGTTTAGGTGTATTCAATTGAGACTTTTAAAGATTCTCTAAAAGTTTAGGTGTATTCAATAGAGATTTTTAGAGACTTTTAAAAAGTATCTAAAAGTCTCGGAGTATTCAATTGAAACTTTTTAAAAGTCTCTATAAGTTACGAGGTATTCAATTAATAATGACTTTTAGGGACTTTATTATTTGTTAGACTTTTGGAGACTTTTTGGTAGAACCTATGAATAGAAAATATCAAAACAAATCTCTCATTCTACCGTGAGATTTGTCAAGAGCCGGCCCTTTTCTTCTCTTTCACATTCTAGGGTTTTCTGCTTCTCTTCTCAGGTAAAATTTATCTCTGTCTTGAGTTTTTCTAGAGTCAAGTACAAGAAAGAGAGAGTGTTAATGCATGGACGGCTACTATAGCAACTGATATGTGGAATAATATTGGGAATGCTTAATTTTATTTTTTTGTTGAACATGACTAAATACAATTAGGTTTCTTTGGTATTTTTATTATTTGTTAATCCATTTTATGTTACTTCAAAAAAAAATTAATTTTTTTATTTTACATCAAAAATCTGATTTATTGCTTTGCATTTTCAATCATACGAATTATGAATATTTGGACATATAAGAAATTGTTTAAATTATTACATTATATATGCTTAATATTTTATTTTAAAATATAAAGATTTTTCAAAGTCGTTAAAATTTTTTAATAAAAATCTACAAAAGTTCATGAAAGATTTTTATTCATTCATACCAAATCCATAAAAATCACTCGAAAATTCACAAAATCTACGAAAGTCATTATCTAAAAAAGTCTTCAAAAATTTTTAGAACTCCCAGTTGAATACACACTTACTCAAAACCATAAACCCTAGCCACCGGCACCACGAACTTGAAAAAACCCTCCATAATCTCGCTCCACTGTGAGAATCAGTAGAGAGAGAAAATGCCGCTGGGAGAGAGGGCAGGGGATAAGAGCGAGTCTCGATACTGTGGAGTGGAGACCGAATTCAACGATGACATGCCTNGAAATGGTTTAAAAAACAGTACAATAAGTATTCTAAACTTATGCGCCATAACTCTGGATTTGGATGGGATCATGTGACGAAGAAATTCACTGCTAGTGATGAAGTATGGGACGATTACTTTATGGTGAGCTTCTCTTATTACTTGATTAAAAAAAATTATATATATATAATTTAAGCTATTGGTTAGTTACATGTATGTTTTATATGTTAGCACTTAAAATTATTTTTTCTTCAATAGTCTCATCCTGAAGACAAAAGTTACCGCACAGACACTTTTGCGGACTATGAGGATTTGAGAATTGCAGTTGGAAGTGGAACGGCTGTTGGGACAAACTCAATTGCACTAGGGGGTGATACTGATGCAAGAACATTTTATACAGAAGAAAAAAGAGTTAGTGACAGTTTAATTGGTGATTTCATGTATGATCCTGATACTGAAGCATTTATACCAACCGATAAACAAGATCCTATAAGTCCAGAGATTCCCCCATCAAATCGAAAACGAAGTAGAACAGAGTTTGAACTAAATCCTAGTTCATTTGATCCTAAAAGTACTCAATCAGATGTTATAGACAAACTTGCTTGTACAGTTGACAAGATCACTCGAGCTATTGAATCAATTGACACTAGACAGCATAATTGTTGGGACATTATCAAGGAGATCCCAAATTTGGATGATGATGATCGTTTCAAGGCCCTTGATTTGCTCAATACTAAAACAAAGAAGTCTGAGTTCTTGAGCATGACACCAGAAGAACGTTCTAAATGGATCATATTTAAATTAAAATGAGGCATTTTTGGACATGATCAGTAGTCATTTTGGTTGTTTTGGATTGTTAATTTGCTACTCAATCAGATTTTGTAATGTTGACTATATTATTGAATTCTACATTTTTGGAGTTATTTATTGATTTTGTTTTATGATACTATATTAAATTTGTGATACTTGATTCGTTTACACGTAACATTATCATTTTCTTTGTGTATGTCTTTAATTTTTGTTCATTCTATTTTTAGGTACTTCCATATATATAATGTCTAATCTTAACATGCATGAAGATCATGAAATAGAGATGGATGAGATTGAAGAAGATGAGAACGAAGAATCATTATATGAAACTATTAGGTATTCATGGATGGCAATTCAAGCAATTCTCTACATGATAAATGATTGTATAAATAATATGTACTGTGAACGTATTAA
>CAIGRB010145059.1:52425-88221 GCA_903798255.1 Fraxinus quadrangulata
GAAGATCATGAAATAGAGATGGATGAGATTGAAGAAGATGAGAATAATGAAGCATTATATGAAACTATTAGGTATTCATGGATGACAATTCAAGCAATTCTTTACGTGATAAATGATTATATAAATAATATGTATTGTGAACCTATTAAGTGTTCACTAATTAGGCGACCTAAAACTAGATATGGATATGACTATATACATCAAATATTAAAGGAGGATCCATAAACCTTTCGACAAGTTTATAGAATGTATCCGGATATATTTCTAAAATTAAACAATATCATTAGAGAAAAAACACCATTACGGGATACTAGATATATTTGTATTGAAGAAATGCTTGCAACATTCCTACTCATTGTTGCTCAAAATACTCGATATTACTTGATTCGTCAAAAATTTGGTCGATCACATTTCACTACCAGTCGAAGTTTCAACAAGATTTTACAGACATTAAACAAATTTACGGTAGATATGATTGTCAAACCCGGATCCACTGTGCCTCAAAAAATAAGGGAAAGTACAAGATTTTACCCGGACTTTAAAGTAAGTGATGAAATATTATTAATTATAATTTTTGTTTTTGTTATCATTAGTGTTATCATTATTTGTTTGTATTGATTTATTATTTTAGGATTGTATTGGTGCTATCGATGGTACCCATATTCCAGCAATGGTAACTGGACGTGATACAAGCAGTTATAGAAATCGTCATGGAACAATTTCGCAGAACGTTTTGGCAGCTTGTAACTTTGATTTGGAATTTATATATGTGCTTAGTGGTTGGGAAGGATCCGCACATGATTCTAAGGTGTTGAGCGATGCTTTAACAAGGAGAAATGGACTTAAAGTGCCATCGGGTATGACTTTATTATTTCATTTTTTTTCTTTTCTTTTATTGTATGATAATTATACATGTTATAAGTCATTTGCTAATTTTACAATTATTTTATGTTCAGGTAAATATTTTTTGGGAGATTGTGGATTTCCAAATCGGCGTCAATTCTTAACTCCTTTTCGAGGAGTTCGTTATCATCTTCAAGATTTTGCTGGTCAAGGTCGTGACCCTGAAAATATAAAAGAGTTATTTAATCTTCGTCATGCTTCATTGAGGAACGTAGTTGAGAGGATATTTGGTATATTTAAATCACGATTTACAATTTTCAAAACTGCTCCTCCATTCCCATATAGTACACAAGCGGAGCTCGTATTAGCTTGTGTAGGATTACACAATTTTCTTCGCAAAGAGTGTCGTTCCGATGAGTTTCCTGTTGAACCTGATAATGAAGATTCTTCATCTTCTTCGATTAATGAAGGGGATGATTTTGGACCCTTTTTTGAGAGTCAAGTACAAGAAAGAGAGAGTGCTAATGCATGGAGGGCTACTATAGCAACTGATATGTGGAATGATATTGGGAATGTTTGATTTTATTTCTTTTGTTGAACATAACTAATACAATTGAGTTTTTTTGGTATTTTGATTATTTGTTAATCTATTTTGTATCTTGAATTTTTTATTTTTTTTACATGAAAAATCTGATTTACTGCTTTGTATTTTCAATTATACGAGTTATGGATGATTTGGACATATAAGAAATTGTTTAAAATATTACATTATATACGCTTAATATTTTATTTTAAAATATAAAAATCTTTCAAAGTCGCTAAAAGTCTCTAATGAAAGTCTACAAAAGTTCATAGAAGACTTTTATTAATTCTTACCAAATCTATATAAATCACTTGAAAGTCCATAAAATCCACAAAAGTCACCCACTTAAAAAAGTCTCCAAAAATCTTTAAAAGTATCAATTGAATACACCCCCATAAGACTTGACAGTTCGTCTTAATTTTTCTCAATAAATAAATACTGTAATTAATGTCAGTGTACCACTCACACATGTACGCTAAAAGAATATTATGGCCATCTCTATAAATACGTAAGAAATTATTTTGTATCAAAACCCCTTTTTTTTATTTATTATATCCACCTAAATACACATCCACCGTTAACTCTCTCCCTTTCTTCGTCTTTATCCAAATGAAATTAAGAATCAGATCAAATCCAATTTGAAATTATAGGGTTTTTCTCAAAGAGGAAAATCGTGTAGAAAACCCAATATTGTGGCGAAAGGCTGGGTGTATAAGCCTAGGGTTTTTGAGTTGACAGATCTGTGTGGCCGAGTCTAACAGCGAATCATAATCCTCAGGATTCACCATGTTTTGGCGCATGGGCCTCCCCACTGCATCACCAGTAAGTGATTTGATTTTTCTTGAATATAAATTTTGTGATTTTTGTGACTGGTAGTATGGATCCAAATATCATGATGTAAATTGGGGAGGTGGTAGAAGAGTGAGAGGTATGTATTTGGGCTGGACTGTATACGGGGGGACAATTGTGTAATTCAATTTCTCCTTGACCATTATGCTTTGGCGGAATTGTTATATTGGTTATGTCGGCTCTACTATCACGCTAATGTCATTTTAGGATATGTAATGGTATTTGACTGATTTGAATCATAATCTGCAATTGATTGAACGGGGAAGCAATGTAACAGTACTTCGAATACGAGACACAGTTGCCCCTGTTCTAGGAAGGATGATTGTTACAGCTACTCCACGTGTCTTAATAAATGCCCCCTTCATATTTAAATTTTATATCAGCCCAAATATTGTCTTATTTGAAACTGCATTGAAATTCATTTGATTGGATGAAGTGCTGGGAAAGATTTGGAGGCTTCATATGCATGTCTATTTTATTTTTTCTTCCAACTGGGCATAACTAAAATAAGTGTCTTTTTGTAGCAAGGTTGAGTAGTAACGTTGTGTAGATTGTCAAAATATACATTGCTTTCTTTTCTTTTTAACCCCGCACGCTGCAGAGAATCCAATTCTTTTTCTCTTCATGGTTTATTAAAGGGAACATGAATCCTGCCCATTCATTTCGATCCCAAGCCAACATGTTTGTGATTGTTCCATTTGTCTTGTCGACATCCATCGAGTCATGACAACTTTTGATCTACTTGTTGGTTTCAATGAATTTTATTACTTAATATAAATATTCACCACTGTTTCTGTGGGAAGCTCTTGTAGATTGCTTGAAGGCAAAGTGTATCTATAGTTGTGTATGTATTGTTCCATAAATGTGTTAGGCTGAAAGTAACTTTTATTGTGTTCACAACTATCTTAAAACATTCCATTCCAATGAATTTAATAAATAGTTGAGCTTTGTACAAAATCTCATATGTTTTAAAATAAATATAACAAAAGATTTTATTCTTTTCAAGAAATGCAACACTGAGCATCTTTTGAATTTTTATTCAATAGCAATAGTAATTAATTGTTGTTGTTTCAAGGTCGATCTATTCACTTGTCTAGATAATATTTTTCCTTGTTCACTAATAAATCAATTAATCAAATCCACTCAGCATTTATCAACTTATGTGTGTTCTGAAAGAGGTTTTAGCTTCATAATCATATGTACCTCTAGCATTCGCTGCAACGTGTGGATCAAATGGTAATTGTTATGCATATGCGTATGCTCCTTCTTTTTGTTATTTCGTGGTGATTATGCTGAGATCATATATTATTTTCACCATCTTGTTTGTTTTCCTTAAGTCCTTTCTTGAACGTGTTTGATATGTTTCATAAATATCACCACANTTTCCTTGTTCACTAATAAATCAATTAATCAAATCCACTCAGCATTTATCAACTTATGTGTGTTCTGAAAGAGGTTTTAGCTTCATAATCATATGTACCTCTAGCATTCGCTGCAACGTGTGGATCAAATGGTAATTGTTATGCATATGCGTATGCTCCTTCTTTTTGTTATTTCGTGGTGATTATGCTGAGATCATATATTATTTTCACCATCTTGTTTGTTTTCCTTAAGTCCTTTCTTGAACGTGTTTGATATGTTTCATAAATATCACCACATTGGATGTTTTCCGAGTAATTTATTAAGTGAAAGAATATTTTTTATTTCAGGTGGAGACTATTTTAGACAGAGAAAATTTTACACTGGAGGAACTTCTGGATGAGGATGAGATAATTCAAGAATGTAAATCTCTTAATGGCCGTCTTATTAATTTGTAAGCTCCTGATTCTCTCATCATGCTAAAATTTTAAAGATAATTGTTTTTAATTCTATATATTCCACTTATTTGAGTTTTACTGTGTCATCCCTTTAATAAATTTCCCTGTCAGAATTCGGTCTTGAGAACAATTTTTAGCTCACTGTTGGACTAATTACTTTTCGTGCTTTCAACCTGGAGCATGTCTTACGCAAGAAATCATAATCTCCTCTCTTTTTCATTTTGACAGAATGTTCAGTAGCTATTAACAATCATTAACTAATTTTATGCTGAACCATCTTGCAGTTTACGGGAAAGAGCTCAAGTTGAGCAACTAATTCGATATATAGTGGAAGAAGCTCCAGAGGATGCTGAGAGTCTACGCTCCTTGAAGTAAGCGTGGAATAGATTCATGTGTCTACATACTAGCTACTGGGCACTATTTGAGGAGCTGTGATAATGTTGTATTTCAGGAGAGAAGCTTCCGATAAGTAACTTTACTTTTTTCCGTGTGTAGGTTTCCTTTCATTGCTTGTGAGATTTTCACTTGTGAGGTTGATATAATACTCAAAGCTTTGGTAGAGGACGAGGATGTGAGTTATAGAAATTTTCCTCAATTTACTCCACCATTTTTAATCTGGACTCTTACCAGATGTCGTGTTACTTTTGAGTGACAGTTGATGAACCTGCTTTTCTCATTTTTGGATCCTGAACACCCCCATGGTACTCAGTTAGCTGGCTACTTCAGCAAGGTAAGATTATTGGTGCTTGAGTTTAATGTTTAGGAATTACGAGTAGTTTCATGTAACATTTTGTCAAGGTGCAAAAGAATAAAGAAAATGAGGCTAAAAGGAAAGACCTTTATTTGTGGATCTGAATTAGCTCTACATTAAGGTTGAACTATCAGTTTTTTGCTAAAATAACGGGTCAGAAGTTTACATTTTTTCTCCAGTTGAATGTCATAATCGTCCTTTGCCAATGTCTTTCCATTTTTCCTTTCTTGTCTTTGTTTGAGGGTCAATTCGGCATGGTTGTTGTGAGTAGAGCTTTTCGAAAAGAGCTGTGACAAAAAAGCCATTGGTTGTTTGATGCTTAAGTTGACTATTTGGCAATATAGCTAGAAAAGTGCTTTTGATTTGTTAATTGAACATGCTACATAATGTTTTGACAAAACATTATTTATTAATTTTATGTCTTTTTTTTTTTTTTAATAAATACAAAACATTATTTATTATTTCTATGTCCTATTTTTTTATATAAATAATATTTATTTCATAACATGTAGAATATATAAAATTAAATATTATAATTAAATTATCGTGTTAGAGTGTGTGTGAGTCACGATATTTTGAAAGAAAGTATTTTGGAATAGTAGATTAATGGAGAATGTGTGGTTGGAAAAGAAGGAAAAGTTTTTAATGTGATGGAAAATATTATTTTATTGAATAATGTGTAGTTGAAAATGAGTAGAAAAATGAGAATGAAAATTTTAATGTGTATCAAACAAGGGCTTACAGTTAATTTAGTATAAAGCATATTATTTGAATTTATTTTTTAAAGAAGCACTAAAATATGATATATTAACATATGAAATATAAAAATAGGAAATGCCATAATTTTTTGTGTCTTCTTAAATTTCATTTCTAAAATATTTTATAATACATTAACATATGAAAAGTAATAATAAATAAAAATTACGACAAAAACTTGTAACCCTTCAAAAAGAATCTTTAAATTATACAAATTAAAGTAATACATTGATGTGTAGGACAACTTAGATGTATATTACTAAATGTATAGCATAAATTTATCTTTTCGGAAGTTTCATTAAATGCAGATTTCAGCTTCCCAGCTTCCTGTAAAAGCTGATTTTGGAGTTTTTTGGGAGAGTTTGGGCTTCTCTAAAATAGCTAAAAAATGCGACTTTTTATTCAATAAGTACTTGTTGACATTAACCTAGCATCCATTATTTTAATTAAAAGTACTTTTTCTCTCAGGCTCAAAGAAGTGCTTTTGGGCTTTAAAAAATCCCTTCTAAACACACTTAATCTCTGTTGTAAGATCACAACTACTAATCCTGCAATCAATATTTGTTCTACCTCCATCTAAATACTTCGCTGTCAAATTTCTCTCTATTTGCATATGCGTCGGTGATTGTAGAGGTAAACAGCTTGGACCTTTGAAACTTATAGCTTGTTAGCATTGTAACTTTCTGAGTTTTGCTTACCTGCACAGCAGCGTCAGTTTCTGTTAAAAAAAAAAAAAAACTCTATCACAAACACTCAGTCGCTCAGCTTTCTATTCTAGCACATCCTGTAGTGTATAAACGCTGTATGCATAATTACATGGGGATAATGGTATAGCATTTGTTTGTAAATTTATATTTTTTATGTTTACAGTTGTGTAGATATTGATTTGAGTTTCTGCATGTATATTGGTTTCGAAGAGAAATATCTTCCCCTTTGGAATGGTGATAGTGTCGGAATAAGAGATTTGTTTTGTTAAACAAGAAAATCAGGGAGGAGCAGCATTCGGTGGAAGACATGAAAATAATTCCATCATTTTGTGTTTTAGTTTGCTTGTCGTCAAGGATGAACTTTAGACTTATATTTGCAATACATTGACTTTGTCACAAAATAACAGTGTTTGTTCTAGAATCCAAAATTGCATATTCTTTGCTGACTTGTAGATGTTATTCTTTTGTTCTTTGTTCATGTCTGATTATCATATTTCAATGTCTCAGGTTGTTGTGTGTCTCTTGTTGCGGAAGACAATTCCTCTAATGAATTACATACAGGTAATGTCCAATATCTTGTAGTAGTTAATTTTTTGTATTTTTTTTCCTTACTATGAGTTCAAGTATTATATCTTCTGGATCTATAACAGCTGTAGATCCAGTTACAAGTACTTGATGTTATAGGTCTCTTTGTTTTAACTTCTTGATGGTATTATTTCTTTTGGGACTTTGAATAATTCAACTAATCTGGGTATTTTACCATGCTGCTAGTTTATTCTTACAGTTGATGAAAGGGCAGAATTATGTGTTGCTTTTTATGGGGGAAAATAAAATAAAGCTTAATGTTTGCATCATAGGAGAGGGATATAAAAATACTTGGACCGACCTTTTTACCGGATCTTAGAGGTCTGCCTGTCAGTACCTCATTTAATTAAGGCTGCCCCTCAAACAACTTTTGGGGTCGTTTTCAACTTGTAATTACTGAAAAGCTCATCGGAAGTATGTATCCTGTAAAACCTGTGCACAAAAAAGAAACAGGGAGTGCTGCACGTCTGTTTTCCTCCATGTGGGGATCACTAGGAGACAAATTTTAACTGTATCTTAGGTATCCTTTTATTCTTCATGCAATATATACAGAGTTTCCTTTTTCCACTGAATTATACCAGTAATTGTTCAATTTTTATTGTACCACCTACTCTATTACACACTTTATTCTCTAGGAGCTGACATTTTCTTTTGATGTTCACTCAGACTCATCAAGATATTATCAAGAAGCTTGTTGATCTCATCAGAATTACGTCTATTATGGAGGTTTTCTATTCAAATCTTTTTTCCAATTTTCCCTGTGCATGGTGTCACCAACTGAAAGTCCTAATTCATTTCTTGTTGAACAGGTTTTAATTCGTTTGATAGGTGCTGATGAACATATATATGCAAACTCTGTAGACTCAATGCAGTGGTTGGAAGATATCAACGTGCTGGAAATGATTGTTGATAAGTTCAGTTCATCGGTATGGTGACAATCTTATATAATAATATACTGTTTTCCTGCTTCAGCCATTGGTATTTTGTTCTTTGGCTTTTGTGAGTGGAAGGGATGGATCCTGCCTGTTTTTGATACAGAAGTAAATTAAACATATATTTGTATGCTCATAATAATTGTCTTGTCTAGGAAGGACTAGAAATATATGCGCATCCAACTATGTATGTCATACCTTAACGGGTATTGAAGTTGCATATTTTTTTATGGAGGACTAATGCACCATCCATAAAAAATGCTATTTGAAGATTAAGTTATAGTTTTTTAGGTTTAGCTTTATTAACCACAGAATTGTTTTTAAGGTTTACATCTTTGAAGATTAAATTCAAGTTTTCTATTGTTTTATTTATTTTGCTGTTGTTTTATCATAAATAGTCATGTCATACATTTGCAGGACTGCCCGGAAGTGCATGCTAATGCTGCAGAAACTCTGTGTTCAATAACTCGGTATGCTCCCCCAGGGCTAGCTTCAAAAATCTCCGGCCCAAGGTAGCATTGTTTATTTCTTAATTCCTTGCCATTTCCTAATTTACCCATTTCTTATCTTGATTGAATTCTGACCTTTTCACAGTTTTATAGAAAGATTGTTTCATCATGCTTTGGAGGACTCACGACCAAAATCTGTTTTGGTTAATGTGTTGTCCATTTGCATATCTTTGTTAGACCCCAAGAGGCTAACTTCAGGGAGTTATTATATGTACAACCGCCAACTGGCTTATGGATCAGGAATTGCTGCCAAACCTGAGACGGTTGGAGCCATGCTGGATAGACTAGGTATGGTTGCTTGGGTCAATGTGATTCCATGACAGACAGCTCCTGAAATATCCCATCAGCATAGATAATAAATTAATAGTTGATGCCTGCTAAAACTTTGTAAAATATGTTCACTCATCAACTCATCTTAGATAATGGATTTGCTCATCTTGTTTGTGTGTTCCTTATTAAGTACTTGGAAGTAAATCAAGTGTGAATCTGAAGTTTGTATTTTCATGCTATTATCTGTGAGAGATTGATGGGATCAGGAGGGCCTTTTAGGGGATGCATGGAAAGTAGATGCACGGAATGCTCAATTGGAAAAGAAATATAGGCTATGCACTTTTTTGTTAAAATTGTTTTTATACTTATTCTTGTTTATCTTTTTTGAATAGCTAACCCAGTCCTCTCATTTTGGCACTATCTTCCTTTCTTCCCTCCTTTTTTTCAATGATTGAAGTGATAACTGCTTTTGTAATGCACTGTTACTTCATTTGAGTGCTCTTAATGGTGTTAATTGGAAATCAATGAGCGTTATGGCTCAAACATCTTGAAATAGTGTTAGTAAGAATTGTTGCTACCTTCTTTCACATACAAATCTATCTATATATCTAATGCCAACAATATGCCTGATTTTTTTTAATTAGGGAGGAAAATAGGAAAAATTAAAGACGTGACAAAATATATTAAAGAAAGAGAAATGCTTCAAGTTGCCAAGTATTGAAGTTTCAGCAAATACATCTCCTTTCCTAGATTATTTTGTTATTGCGATACCATCAGTCATAAAATCTTTTGGAATGTGCTAGTTGGCATGAAGACATTGAGTTGATTTTATTCCTCAGGTGATCTCCTCAAGCTTTTGGATCTTTCATCTAAGGACCGTGTCTTGCTAACTACTTATGGCAAGTTGCAGCCTCCTCTTGGAAAGCATCGTTTGAAGGTATAAGAAATTTATTTGCATATCTGCATATTGACTGTTAAAAATACATGATTGTGCTTTGTTTATTTTGTTTTTAAAGTGCTTCTGTGCGCATTCATTCGCGCTCTCATTCTCTCCGTCCGTCCAAATTCTTTCTTTGATCAATTGCATGGAATGATCAAATCTTATTGTGAACAATGGATCTTTCAGATTATAGAGTTCATTTCAGTCTTAGTGACTGCTAGTAGTGAAGTTGCAGAAAAGGAAATGATTCGTCTGGGTGCTGTAAAACGTATGCTAGAATTGTTTTTTGAGTAAGTTTCTTGCCCCAGTTTCAGGTTGTGTTCACTTGTGGAAAACAAAATTTTGAGTAATCTAAATTGTTTTCTTCTTATTGTAGGTATCCATACAACAATTTCTTACATCATCATGTAGAGCAACTAGTACTTTCTTGCTTGGAGAGCAAGAATGCTGAGTTTGTTGAACATCTACTTCATGATTGTAATCTTACTGGCAAGATTCTAGAAGCAGAAAAGAACTTCACATTGGCTGTTGATTTAAACAGGGTAATTTTTTTTCATATATTCTTGGTTGATCTAGATTTCTCCCGTGCGTATATTTTGTATTATTTTTACGTATACTCAATTCAATTTGTTTTATTGTGGTAAATTACATATTTTGTCCAATTTGTTTGAATTATAATGATATTAATTTTGGTGAATATTCTTGCAGCCAACTGTTCCTGCCGAGGGCAAATCGCCACCCAGGATAGGGAATATTGGACATATAACTCGTATTGCTAACAAACTTATTCAATTGGGCAATGACAACAATGATATACAGACAATTGTGCAGGTTCTTTTCATTGTTCGCATATTTCCTTTGGTGATACTATCATCTATCATATTGTGTGTTATCATAACTCGTATTCGACCTCCACATCCAACCATCACCATAAGGAAGAAAGTGGTCTATTAAACCACCCTTTATGACGTATATAAGAAAGCTTAACATGTTATTGATTGTGGTTTGGTTTAGCCCATGTTTGACAACCATTAAAATGGGAAAATGAGTTTTTGAATAGTGATTTTTTGAAAAATCTGTTGTTAAAAAGTATGAAAAAATTTGGGTTTACATGCAGATTATTTTATTACAAGAATGTGTGGTTGAAAATGAGTTTGAGGAAAAAATTTTTTGTTTTAATGGTTGTCAAACAGGGACTACGCTATTTTCTAATTAGACACTAAAGTCTTCTGTTACTTTATTTGATTTTTTTTTTTTATTTTTNTTTTTTTGTCTGTATTGTATGGCTTAGTGGTTGTTTTTTTATAATTGATGTTTGAGTTGATGCATGATCTTAATGGCAGCCTTGAGGTGCAGAGAGAACCATTTTACTTGAATAATTTGTGCTATCAAGGAAGTTTAATTTTTTTATTGGCAGGAAAATAGCGAGTGGGTTGAATGGCAGACAAATATTCTGCTAAAGCGCAATATGGTGGAGAATGTCTTACAATGGGCATGTGGGTGAGTGTTATACTTGATGTTTTGACTTGTTGCAATAGTGTGAGCAATGGATTTTCCCTTTTGGCTATCTTGATTGATGTGGTACAATTGACTCGTCTGAATCCTTAGCTCGCACATGATCGCAGATGTGTGTGAGCTTGTAACTTGTGTCTTGTTTACTTTACTAGACTTCATTTCCAGTTAAAAACTGGGGACATTTGCCACTTGCTTATGGCTGACACGAACTTTCAATCTTCTGTCTGGTTTTTAGACTATTGAGTTCGGAATTCATGGCTGCATCTTGCCATCTCATCCGGATAGAGCAAGTCAAAGTCCTGGTTGGAGAAAGAATAAAGTGAAGGAAAAAGAAGATATATTTGGAATTGTTTTCGTCCAAAATTTTAGTATTCAGGACTAACGGAATTTTTTGACTTCTCATCCTATGATGGAAACAACCTCTGACATTAAAATTCCTTAATTAAGATGAATGTCAACAAAAGATAAAATTTGGTTTGGCAAGATGTCAGATTCTTTTAGTTCACTTGTGACATCTGGATTTAGATGGCTAATTTGTTAAGGGTGTATCTTAATTGGTAGATGGGTAGAGAGTGATGAAGATTGATGGCCCCGAGCTCTGAGTTATGTCAGTGTGTTATAGGCCTCTTGCCTTGTATTTTTTTTCGGCTTCCTGTTACATGATTCTCTTTCAGAATTATTCGCCATGCCACATTTTGCTAGAAATATCTATTTCTATTATAGAATTGTATTGTGCTTGAAGATTGACACGATTATTAAATTATAACAGTTGAAATAATATCTTTGATTTGTATACTGTTACTGTAATAGTTGTAACGCAGTCAAATAAGAACTAGACTTCTGGGGGGGGGGGGGGGGGGGGNAAATCAAATTGTGTCTTACAATGAAAAACCACTATCATACTCGTATTAAAAATCCCTAACAAAACATTGAAAACTGCCTAATAGTAATCATGGAAAGGAAATAAGGAAAATCAACTCAGTAATTGCAAAATAACTTGTACTTCAGTCTGTGGCGAGGTTCCCATAAACAATCTTCTAATAATATCCCAAGGATCTCTATCAAGTTGTTAATGGTCTTGTTTTCTGAATGTTTTTATTTTTATGTTGTTGGATTTTTAAGCGCAAAACAATAGAGAAATCAACACATTATATTTAACGTGGTTCGGCAATGCGCCTACGTCTACAAGGGGGAAAGCGGAGATTCTTATTCAATATGAATAATAGGGTTACATCATTAGTATTTATACTAGCCCTAGTCCAAGTCCAAGTCCAAGCCCAAGCCCATACAAGACTTTAGGGCCCGTACAAGAAAATACACCTCTCCTTTCCGTTCGGTGTACTTTCGGCCATTTTGATCCAGTAAACTTGTGTTCCACTCTATACGAGCCACATATATAACAGTTTCTACTTTCTACTTTATGTTATTGAATTATTATTTATATCATCTGCTGCAGGAGGCCCACTTCCCTACAGAATCGGACAAGGGATAGTGACGATGATGATTACCAAGAGAGAGATTATGATGTTGCAGCTTTGGCAAATAACTTGAGCCAGGCCTTTCAATATGGAATCTATAGCACTGATGATATTGAAGAGGTATGTACTGTGACTTATTCATTATCCAGCATCCTTTTATTTTCATACTTGAAAGAGAATAATAATATTTAGAGAATTAGTGACTAGAAACTGGAATCTCTCTATTTCAAAATTGGAGGGTCACATTGGAACATCTAGTTAATGCTGAAATTTTTTTGCGGTATCTTGACCATGAAGTCTCACTTGGTTTTCAATTGCTTCTTTGCTTGCAAACTTTGAAATAGGAAAATTATAACGGGTGGATATACGGTGATAATTTTTTAAGCTTTGATTTTGAAGTAGGGAAGTTTGGGTTACTGCTTTTGTATATGTGTATAGTATGAATTTCTGGTGGATGATTTCCGTAGGCTGCCTTGCTTTTTAACAAGTCCCGTGAAGGTCAAGGGTGCTGTTCCGATTAAAAACCCTATAAAGGTCAATTTTGCACGGAGCTAGAAAATGATCTTTGTCAAGGGTTTTATCTTTGAAGCATGTTCTTTGAAACACAGAAATGATAGTGTATCATATTTGTTCCACGGGATACACCACTTATTGTCATAATGTAGAGTTATAGACCAATATATTATAAGGTGGGAGAGTTGTGTATTTTTAAATTTGATAGAAAAATGATGAAAATAAAATTAGAATAAAGGAAGATGAAGAACCAAGGTTACACTTTAAGAAGCTAGTGAAAGCTTTTATAAATTTTAAACCCCGAAAAATATGAACTTGCCTTTGAATGTCAACCATTTATATGGTGTTATTTCTTTTACAACAACCTATACTTGACATTAAAGATATTTCCATCTCTCGTGTTGTTTCACTTTCTCCCTTATTAGTTTTTACATTTTATGCTCAAGTTAACTGTATGTTTCAATAAGAAACTTATATTAAGTTCTATTTTCGAAGTTTGTAAATGCGTTAAGTTGTCATGAATTTTTGAATTGTTCTGTTATCAAATTCCCGTTTTAAGTGGACCACAATACAAAAACAATTGCTTTATAATTATTACAATTCAAAATGTTTTACTTTTTGAGCACCTTTTTTTGCGTAAAAAGTAAACTTATGAGCATGCTTCTAAGCTTGCGCCAAACATATGTGAACTGCACCAGTAGGTGATTGGCATCTGATTCTTTTGCATTTGATGGATGTTTAAGTAGTAATTTTCACATTAATCTTCCTAATTGTTATGGTAGAATTCATGGTATATTTGGCCCTTGTTTAATGCTTTATTGTGCTTGACACAATTATTTAGGTATGAGTTGCAAGGTGTCGTATTTCATTTGTAATTTTTTAATTTTAGCCCTGACTTTGGCATTAGCTATCTGTGTGGCAATGCAAGTGTGAAATTGTTTACAACATAAAGCCTTTTATTAGTCAGGCTAAGGATCAGATTTTGCTACTTTATCTACCATATAATAAAATAACCTGCATCAATTTCAATAAATGTTGCAGCACAATTCTAACCATTACATCGTACACTCCGCACTTTTGCCCTTCAATTGGAAAACAAATTTACTACTTTACCCCAAATTTTGTTTCACAAAAACCTTCCCACTGTCTTCCTACCCATTCCCCCAAGAAACACGCCATTCACAACAATCTGCAGGGGGGAGAATGTTCGACGCCGGCAACTCGCAATCTCTTTTCTAAAACCAAATCTCCAGCAGCCTGCTGCTCTGTTCACCACGATGGTTGTCAATCACTATTACACTGACACTTCAAATAGGGTAGCGTATTCATGTCTGACACGTGTCGGATATCGACACTTCAAACACTTTATCATGGTCATTTTTTATTAGAAATATAATATATTTTTAACTCAAAATTATTATTAAATTATAAATAGATACTTATGTTTAAAAGATTCTCACAACAAAATTAACAAAGATGTTTGAAGAAGATATTAGGACGTGGCGATGATATTTTTGCATAACTAAACACATGGTTAGTCAATATATTCGAAAATTTAGGCAGCATATTCATAAGACCCCCGTCTCTCAGAACCTTTCAAGAGAGGACAAATGGCGTTGCAGGAGTTTCTCATGTACCCATCTATGTTCATCCATTTTATTTATATTTTTACTGGTGAATACAGTTTAAGCGATAGTGCCAATATCAATGTTTATGAACAGGACGATATGTTTTATGCATACTGGACCACAGGAAAGGATATTGTTAGGTACAAACTCTTTTCGAACACTCATTGCAGACAATTAACTATTGCTTCACGATGGAATGCATGTTGTGGTTAGGTTTGACGCATTTATCATTAAACCCAGTTCTAACTATAACCAAAGTCAGGTGAATCACCATCCCGATCCCTGTTAAGCATCCAATATTTCAGTAATAGAGAATACATCATTTTTTATCCCTAAGGTCAGGTATTGGGTTTTATACTTTGAACACAATGTTTAGTTTTTTTCTCCCTTTTAGGATTGTATCGGAGCCATCAACGACATGCATATCATAACACTTCTGTCACGTAAACGAAGTCAGCCTTTATAGGATGAGAAGGCATTCCTACACGTAACATCTTGACATCCTACAACTTCAACTTGTACTTCACGTTTGTTTTGCATGGCACAACAGAGGATAATCACGACCGTCGAATTTTAGCTAGGGGCAATTTACAGTCCCGACATTCATTTCCCAGCCCCATGCAAGTACCTAGTGGAGTCGAGATTCGCGCACAGGTCAAGATATATGGCCTTGTACAAAGGATCGGACATAAAAATATCGTTTCCAAGAGTTTCGAAATGAGCCCAACCTTCGTAAACGAAGGTTTCGAAATGTTCGAAAGCGATTCAACTTCAATCACTCCAACGTAATTAAGAGGGCTTTCAACGTATGGAAGCAATGATGAAAAATACTCGATCGGATGCCTTGTTACTCGTTTCGGGCACAAGTGTTGTAACAATGAGGGTTATCCACAATTCCCTCAAACGATTCATGATTGTTGATGAGGCTTTGCAAAGAGTGTAGGGGGACAAAGGAGCTGTACAGATACCTGCCTGATGAGGAAGATGAAATTGTAGTCGAGTAGATGCGTTTGGAGAGGAAGACGTGTCGTGGAATCAATTGCTAGATTACATGGCACATTAATTGGATAGAATTTCATCGGTCAATTACTTTAAGTCTTCACGATTAGGCCTTTTTATCTCACGAATTACCTCGGTTAGCATATGTCTGTGTTAAAGTTATGTTGTTTGGTATGTCCTCGACCATCGGTCGGGTTTGATTGTTTACAATTTGCAAAATATTTGTGAAATAAAAATTCATCCGAGCCGTTTGTTTACCCCATGTCTAGAAATTGAACTCTTGCGGTTGTCACACTCTGTGGATGATAAGTTGGTGCTTGATCAAAATTGAAGATTTTGACCAAAAGGACCAAAACATACCGAAAACTAGAATTAGGGACTAAAAAGATTTTTTTTAAAATAATTTTGAAGGTGTGACCGTAGTATACAAACCGAGGGTAGTGTTATTTTTCCAAACCAAACTTAAACACACGCAAAGTAGTGTTATTTTATTGAGGGTAGATTGGAAAACAATGATTTGAGAGGTATTTGTTCTATATTAGGAAGGTGATCACTACTTATTGATGTCGCTTGAAGAATGAAGACTAGGGAGTGAAAAATGTAGTAAATGGATAATATTGGTTATTGTTTTATCACATTGTGTACTAACTATTAGTTGTTTCCTTTGTGCAGGCTCATGGCTCGCTAGAACGGGATGATGAGGTACACAACTTGGTTCATTAGTGATGAATTTGTCATCCGTTGTCTTTTCCAATTATTAGGTCAAAAAATGATGGTGATCCTTGTTCTTATGAGAGTTTGAAGCTTAAGCCTCAAAAAAACTAATAAAATAATTCATTCAAAAGAATATAAATATATAAAAAATGCTTATAATAAACTATTATCAATTTTAAAAAACCATAATAAATTAAATCATCAAAATTAAAGTCTAACTTACTAACAAACGTAAGCCCCTTTTTAATGGCTATTATTTGGGAAAAACAATGTTTTGAATTGTGATTTTTAGGAGAATGTGCAGTTAAAAAGTAGAGAAAAGTTTTGGGTTTACATGCATAATATTTTATTATGTGAATGTATGGTTGAAAATGAATATTTAGAAAAAAGAGTGTTAAAATAATAGCCATCAAACAGGGGCTAAGTCAGATTGTTATAGAAAATAAAAAGTTCTCAAATTAGTAATCACGTTACGAAATTGTAATCTATTACTATTGTTCCAAAAGACCTTTTGAGGCTTACGCCTTGTGCTCTGCCTCACCCTCATGGGAGACTTTAATTAAAAGCATCAAAGCTTACGTTTTAAGTGCCATTTCTGAGTCTTATGCCTTAATTTAGTGAAGATTATGCCTCAACTTAGTGAGGCCTTGAGGCTAAGCCTCATGTCGACTAAAGTGTTTTGTATGTGTTCCGTTTTTGGTTATTTTATTATTTTCCTTGGCCTTTTGGGCTATTCTTTTATAACATATAATGTTTACAGTTTTTTTTCCTCTTTACACAGATGAAAACAAAGGAGAGGAAGCCTTTATTATTTACAATTTTATTGGACTTCTAATTTTTTTTAATTCCTTTTATTATAGATTTTTTAATAAGTTCTATGGTTTATCATGATCATAATTAATTTGTCCAATTGATACCAATATTCAACTTAAGTCTCTCATTAGGCAGATGTTTTGAATTCGAATTTCGAGGGACACAATAGAAAGCTGTGGAGTGGGCAAATGTCCATCCAAAGCGGACAGTACGTATGACAAAATGGCTCGGGCATAGAGGCCGGGTCGTTACAAATTTGTCTTGAAAATTATGCCTTGCCTAACATAGGTAAAATGTCTTGATACTCAATTTTAGCTTTTTCTAAACATTACTACTAGAAGTGGAAGCAACTCTAATAAAACATTCTATTTTATTAGAAAAAATAACCCAAAATGCTGAAACCAGTAATAAATACCCAGAAAGGGCAAGACAAATGAGTAAACACCTTAGTCTCCCTGAGGCGTATTACTCCTCATCAAGTCAAGGAGAAAACCTTGAAATTGGCACCTAAGGAGTAAGCTTCAAGGTGGTTAATGAAAGCCTAACGTGAGAGCTAACAAATATCGCTGGTCGACTAGAGCAGTATGAATGTAGAGACCCTTGTTTGGGAAGTCCTGTAAAGAAATAGCACTAGATCTTTCAAATGTATGCAGGTTGCCTGAGTCAACGGCATATCTTTATATCATATAATTATTCAATAATGAGTCAAGTGCACTCTTGGCCTGAGTCTCAGCACCATATTCATATGCATATGTCCGTTCTGCTCTTGAGTTTCAGCACCATATTCATATCATACCCACATCCCAGTCCTTCATGTACTCATTTATATTTATCAAGCTTTGCCTGTGCAAATTTACTTTGTGTGTTTTGATATGTGAGAGTTACTAATTTGGCTTTTTTGCAGGATATGTACTTTGACGATGAATCTGCAGAAGTTGTAATTTCTTCCCTTCGTTTAGGAGATGAGCAGGAAAGGTTGGTGGATTGAGTTATTTGGTTTCATTTTCTTTGATATCTCTGTCAAAATGGAAATAGCTCATCTGCTCATAATGTTTTTTAGTAGAAGATTTGGTGAACTTTTATGGTCATATTTGAGTAATGCTATTTGGCACGAGTTGTGCTTAACACGAGTCTAGGTGGCAACATATGTAGCGTTAAATGAGAGGTTCAATTGAATTTTAAGTTATAATCTAAAGGCATAGTCCCCATTTATTTGGACTTGCCAATTAATGACATTTAGACTTGTGTTAAACACCACTATTGGTGCCAGATAGCATTAAATCCCTGTTTGTCTACCATTAATTTAAAACATTGTTTGCTACAGTAAGATTCTCCACCATACATTTACGCAATAAAATATTCTATACACAAATCAATAAAGTTACTTTAAATTTCAACCACATATTCTCTAAAAAATACTATTCATTACTTCATTTTCAACACAATAATGGGTGACAAACTAGGCCTAAATCTATTTATGTTGTTGCTTTTTATTGAAACACATTTAAGTTGTCATACGTGGATATATTTGAAATATTTCTGTAGTCAATTAAACTCAACTTGGACCAAGGTTTATTTTCTTAGAATCTTTGAAGCTGATTTTCAGCACGGGCTTGTAACCCAGCTGAAATGAATAAAATGCAAAACTGGGTCTCTCTAATTGATTGTCAGTGTGAGTATTTTTCACGAGACCCTAATCATAACCATATCTCAAGTGCTTTGCATAACGTGAAGTGCCTTTGCACTTGTTACATTTTCTTATTGGTGAATGTGTTTATACCTTTATTTTTGCTCATGTTTACAGTGGTTCTCTTTTCACAAACTCCAATTGGTTTGCATTTGAGGATGATAGAACAGTTGATGAACCACCAACTGATTTGGTTGCTTCTGCATCCCCTAACATTGAGACAGCTGAAATTGTCAATGGACGAGCTGCTGCTGATGCCATTATCAATGAAGGCAAGGATTTAGCAGATACATCTGAACCTCCCGAACCAAAAGGAAATTTAGATGATCCTGTGCCCGGCAGTTCGTCGGGATTAAATGAATTTGGAACAGATGGGCCTGAGAAATCACCAATATCAGATGAAGGAATAAAATTTTTTGACTCAGTCGAGTTGTCCCCGATCTTGAATTCTGCTGAAACATCTAATCCAGCTCAGCCACCATCTCTACCAAATCGTGATGTTCAAGTGGAATCAGAAGCTCGGCCAGATGACGTTGGCCCGGATGCTGGAGATACTTCCTCTGCTTCTGTTGATGTGCCAGCAGAGTCACCTGACTTCACAGAGAGAGAATCTGGTACCACTTCTTTACATGCAGAAGAAGGTGAAGGGACCTCAACCGTTGTAAAGACAGATTCTCTTGCTGGAACAGACAGCTCTTCTGGACCTGCCGAACATGAAGAAGAGAAGAATTAATCTAGGGAGTAGAATGTAAATTTGTGTCAAGTCCTGTCGAGATGAACCAAGCACTTGTAGCCTTGACGAGGCCAGAGGACAAGGAATTCTGCTGCTAGCTGACTGGTATTATTAGCAGTTCCCTTGCCTTCTGTATGTTAATGGCACTTGCAATGAGCTTAGCTGATGATTCTCTTTTCATTTTTATTCGTTTCTTCAGGTAACCATGTGCTGTCGTCTCGTTTGATGGCTAACAGATTCTATTAAGTGCTTGGCCCCAAGCTTCCTCAAGTTATACATGTATTTTAGTTTTATCGAGTTGGGTTCTTTGAACTTGTTACAAAACTGACAGAAACACGGGATCGCTCTCTGTATAGAAGAGATCTTCAATTTACACACTCAAATCCTCTCTACACCAACTGCTTAATAAGTTATAATTTAGCAAAAGTACAGTTAATGCTCCCACAAAAAATACCTTTGAATTTATCATTATATTCTAGTCTTTATTACTTGAAATAATAATCTTTTTTAAAGTTGACTTACCACCCGTATTGTTAATAAAAAGATTGAGCCTATGTTTGGCTCCCATTTTTTTTTACAAAGTTTACCTTTTCAAAACTCATTTTTAAACACGCGTTCTCCTATAAAATAATATTATACGTAAATTGAAAAGTTTTTCTTACTTTTAACCACACAATTTTCAACAAAGCACTATTTACAAATGTAATTTTTTGCCCAAAAATGGTGCTCAAACAAGGGCTAAGAAACCATTACCATTATGTGCCATCAATATGGGTTCATTTCACTAAAACAGTGTTGTAGAAATGTAAGTAGTTTAGTAGGTGAAAAGAAAGACTGTAAAATACTGCCATCAATATGGACTGTTGGGTTTTTTGTGAAGTTTAGGAACTACTTGTTTCCTTCATTGGGTACTCGCAACATTTTCAAGAGACTTGTATATACAAATTGTTCTCTACTATAGGGAGTCAAAAGTTTAAAAATAAGCTTGAAAACTCTATATTTTAACTTTTTAAAATAGGAGTAATAAATTTGAAGAGCTAAAATTATCTATCTATTTTTACTTTATAATCATTGCTTTCAGCGAACTACAAATTTCAACTCTTTCAAAAATTTATTACAATCATATTTGAATGGATTGACAATGACCTATACAAAATGTTAAAAAAAGGAGAAAATAATGAATGTTCGTTGACAAAAAGCAAAATGTAGAGTCGAAATAGAAAATTTTGTAAAAAGCAAAATGAAGAGTCGAAATAGAAAATTTTGTTAAAAATGTATTAAAAAAAATTAATCTAAATTAAAAAATGCTCTTAATTATGCTTTTTATATGTAATTTGATAATTAAATCTAATTCGTCCATTGTGGTCTATATTAATTATCTCGTTCTTGAGTAAAAAGGAAATACATTCACAAAGAGATTAATATATGCAGAAATTCAAGGCACACTAAACCGAAACTGTTGCATTGACCAGGAGCAATTTAACCATCTAAACCAGATTATGTTGCTGAAACTACTTGTCCCTCTTCAACATTCCTCAATCTGCCATCTTGTGTTCCCTTTCCTTCAAATTCCTTAGCAGTGTCATATGAAGCATGCAGTCCAAAGAAGAAATAGTACACTAATAGGAAACCGCTCCATATCCCGAACCTTATGAATGAATCCTTGTCTATAGACCCAAGAAGGAATATGTTAATGGCAATGGATGATGATGGCAACCAAGGAACCAATGGAATGCCCCACAGCTTAGGTTTACGAGCTTGCGGGACGAAAATCCGAAGTCCGAGTGTGGATAAAAACCAAATGGGGGCAAGTATGCAGTAGGCAATCCAACCACTTTCGCTAATTCCCCAGTAAGCAGCAATACCAATTGATGATCCAATGATAAGAAGAAGGAACACAATTAGTTTGTTCCGGTTTTCGGTTGTTGTCTCTCCACTGACATAGTACCGACGAACTAGTAGAGCAACAGCCACTAGCATAAAAATGGTGAGTGTTGAGATTGAGAGAAGGTTTGATAAAATGTCGAGTTCTGTGAAGAATGCAATGACTGCAGTAGCAGCAAGCATAACAATGGTGGCATTGATTGGTGTTCCTGTTTTGGTATCTACTTTCGCGAACCATGGAGGCATCATATGAGTACGAGCAATATGGGTCAAATAACGCGCTTGGCCTACAGCACTGACGAGCAAAACGGATGTCATTCCCTTCAATGCACCTGCAGCCACAATGTACTTAGCCCATCCCCATCCTACACTTTCAAAAGCCCTAGAAAATGGCGCATCAGGATCAATTGTTTGGTAAGGTTGCATTAGGCACAGAGTCACTGCCATCAAACAGTATATAGTGGTGGTGATCACCATAGATCCCACGAGGCCAATGGGAATGTCCTTGGCAGGATTTTTGGTTTCCTCAGCCATAGTTGAAACAGCATCAAAACCAACATAAGAAAAGAACAAGACTGCAGAAGCTTTGAAGATACCACGAGGACCAAATGGCGTGAAAGGAGTGTAATTTTTAGTGTCTGCTTTAATGAGCCCACAAATTATGATGAAGAGAATGACGAGCATATGAACTATTGAGGCGATGTAGTTGAGTCGAGAAGAGCCCTTTGTGCTTAGAACGGCAATTGCACAAATGATTGCTAATATACCAACAGCTATGGGGTCAAGTTGGTTGTAACCTTCCGCTAGCTGATGAACTGTGACGCGGAATTCATCTGATGTACGATCGCAGAGAGTTGCAAAGTAGGATGTCCATGTACGAGCCACTGCAGCACCCCCAATGATGTACTCAAGAAGGATGTTTCCGGCAGCTATAAAGGCCATGAAGTCGCCTAACTCCACTCTCAAGTAGGCAAATGAGCCTCCTGGATCAAGACTAATATTTTAGATCAAACTGAAACTGCATTGCCCCAAAAAACCCAATAATCTTGGACTCAACATCAAATAATAAAAGAGAGTTTGATAACACTGCAGAATTAACTACTAAAAGGTACAAATAACCATCAACAACAACTTAATTTCGTTCCTAATATATTTGAAATCAGCTAATTGAATAGTTTTTCACTTCGTTTATGTGACCACAATATACATGAAGGTTGTTTTATATCTGACAATTAAATACGAAAAATCTTAACTTAACATAGTGCTAGAAGAGTACATTATCAACTGAATGAATTATTGTAATTCATTGGAGAATTACAGTCATCTTTTTAAATTCTGTATTTGTATTAAGAGTTACAAATAGTTACCTGCAACAGGGATCTCCACAGCAAACTCGGTGTAGCAGAAGACTGAGAGCAAGGCCGAAAGCCCTGAGACTGCATAAGAGATAACCACGGCAGGACCAGCGGCCTCTCGTGCCTCACGGCCAGTAAGCACAAAGATTCCAGCACCAATGACGGCACCCATGCCAAACCAGATCAAGTCCCACCACGAAAGCGTCCTCTTCATCTCATTTTGGCTCCGCGCCTTCACTTCTAGCTCCGCGTCGACACTGGACCGGGTAAGAACCCGATCCATCAGTCTCGCAGGCGTCTCCTTCAACGCATTTACGTAATTTCCCCAGCTCCTGAACGACTCCTCAGGGAGAAAATCGTTCTTCGTTACACCCATTTTTGCCTATATATGCACTTCTGCAAAAATTATAGAATTTGAAGTGAATCAATTTTTCTTCTAATTCAATCGACTCAAATCTGATCGACTGTGTATAAATCGACCACCATGAACACTATCTCGATAATAGTCTATACATGTAAAACTTTGAAAACGAACTGATGTTCGGAAAAACATTTTATTTTACAGATATAGACTGAATGAATCTCATCAATCACATCACACACATATGAAATATGACTCAAATCATTGAACAGAATAAATGCATATACAAACAAAAAAATATATACCTACTACACACGCCGTTTCATAATAATAATAATGAACTCTAAATCAGCAATATATGGAAAATCAATCGATACCCTATATAGAAACATACATACATTTCTGTATAGAAGACGAGGACCGGAAAAGTAGACGCCGGAGAAAAAGTCGGCGGTGAAGCCGGTGAGTTGAGACAGAATGCAGCAATATTTGTTATTGTATAGCGTTGACGATGGTATGCTTACTTATTTATAGTAACTTAAAAGTGAAAATGCGTTTAAAAATAATCCTTTTTTGAATTTTGACTTTGTGTGTCAATTTGATTCCTGGTTCCAGCTGGCAGATTCTATTTACAATAATCACTTTTTTATTTTTAATTTAATTTAAGAACGTGACAGGAAGGCCATATTAAAATTTGATTATTCTCTTGTTAGAATTACAGGACGATTTGCACATTCTTCCATCTGCGAAAAAGATATTTATGAATATATAAAATAATTGAGCCCCGTTTGATATGACTTTTGAGAAATTTAAATGAACTTTTGAGACTCAAAAATTATTTTTAGATCTATTTGATTAATTCAGTTTCAATGTGTCTTCCTCTAAAACATTTTTTGAAATAAGAAGTTTTTTTGTAAATTAATTTTCAAATAAAAGTTAATGTAGCTTCTCTTAAAGCACTTCTACAGAAAGCAAAAGTAAAAATAAAAATTCATATCAAACGGACCATAAGTATATATGTATGGGCATAATGTATATAAATGTTTACATATGGGGATTACGTAATGACACATGATACTCTACAATTTTTCAGTACTTAAAGGGTTTTCCGGCGAATGGTTTGTAGGATTGATCAAGTCTTGAAGAGAATTTATACTCAAACATATGCATGATTCTCAAAAACTTTAAGAACACAAAGGAGACATGATTCTCAAAAACTTTAAGAACACAAATGTGGAAGTTTGAATATGGAAGAAGAAAGAATTGATTTATTTCTTTTTGGAATGAATGATGATCATCATAATGATCTCAAGTGTTTTTTTTTTATATATGTTTTCATTATATTTGCCTCCAAAATTACCATTTATATATAGGCTTTGATTAGTTCTCACGAAATGGTGCCTAAATATAAGCAAAAAGCCATCAAATTTGAACTCCTAATGGTAGAAAACTACCTCAACGATCACTGGCGCGGGAGCACCTCAAGGTAGCGCGGAGGCGCTACTATTCTCGGGTGAGAAAGACTTTCAATGGGGCATGGGGGCGTCAGTTTGGGCACAGGGGCGCCTAATTATTATTATTATTATTATTTTTCAATTTCATTCCACACACTTCCCTTTTGGTCTTGAACAACAAATTATCAACATTTCCTACCATCCATTTGAAAATTCAAATGCGGTAGCTTCAATAGAGTTGCCATAGGAAAATACTTTCCTTCTCTTTTAGCAATTCACCACTCATATTGACATGCTCTTGATGACATACAAATCATTCATAGAGTGCAAACTCCATTGTTGGGCACTTTACCATCTTTGAACGTTTTGCAGTTGAGTTCAATAATACTTCTTCAAGTTGATTGATCGTTTGAGTGTCTTATATATTGCTTATTGTGATACCTTAAGACCATGAGTATCTTCTAACCGCTTCACAAGAACTTTTTGCTTCTAGATAGAGTTTGATTCTTTCACATTGCACAAGTCAACACCAATACTTTTGGTCATTTGAGTTCGTGTATCAACTTTGGGTGGCATCCTTGATTTGCTAAAGGAAGACGGAAATGTATCACTTTAATTGGTTGAAAATTGCATGGGTTGTATTACACATGTACAATGTATCTCAAAAACCTTAAAAGAGAGATAAAATTTAGTCTTTTACCATAACTTTGTATATTTTCAACACCACATAGATACATGTACAACCTTTTTAAAATTATGTCCATCTCTTTTCTCAATGTATATACCTTGATTTGAATTTGACATGCTCTATTAGTTATTTATTTTAAGATAGTGCATACTTTACCTCTACACCACTTGCAATGAATATACTCAAGTCAAAATAAGAATGTTCCTAACTACACCTCTATTAAGTTAATATAATCTCTTCATAGTTCAAAAATTAGTTTGGTAATTTTTTGAAAATTAGAGGTCTTCCAACATATACATATATGTGGCTTTCCATGATAATATTGAACTCAAACATCATGTAATTGAAAAAGATATTTAGGGATAGAATAAGTCTTCTGATATCATCCAAGGCCTACGCATAAGTGGATTTTTCTTACTTTTCCATCTCGCGGGCAATGATTCCGACATATCGTTAATTTGTGTTCAAAGTACCGATGAGCCAAGCCATGCTTGCTTTCAAATTTCGAGCGAGCCAAGCAAGAGCCTGTTCGTTTGAAGAAAATGCAGATCAACTTACTCAGTGGCGGAGCCACGATATTTTATTTAGATGGGCAAAAATTATATAGCAAAATATATAGCAAAAATAATTATAAATAATATAACTATAATTATTTCCAACGTATTTTCATATTTTGAAAACAGTATAAATTACATCATTATCAATTTTGTTAAATATATTTTTTTCAATAGATAAAATACTGTTTTGTTCTATCACTAGATCATTTCAAGAAACTACTAACTAAAACCTTCTAAAAGGTATATGGAGATTACACACAGCCTAGAAATGAAAATTGCATTCTCAATTTCCCTGGCTTTGGCTTTGGCTCCGGCTCTGGCTCTACTTACAACTACACCAATAACAAAATGTACAAGAAGAAAAAATCATTTTCAATCCTAGACCTGAAAATCTCATAAGTAAACACAAAAAGACAAGTATGATTCATTGAAAGAGAACCAAGCTATTAATTCAAATAAAACGTCAGGATATAAATTAACATAATGTCAGCTACCCAGATCTAGATATCTTACAATAACCCCAAATTCACAAAAAGCACGCATTTCATTTTACGAAAAATATCTTGTATACATATATACCGCTCTTGTTCGGCATTGCCGCAAATTTGGGACTTGATTTGTGTTCAAAGTACCGATGAGCCAAGCCAAGTCATGCTTGCTTTCAAGTTTCGAGTGAGCCAAGCAAGAGCCCGTTCGTTTGAAGAAAATGCGGATTGACTCACTCAGGGTATTTTCATATTTTGAAAACGTTGTATAATTACATCATTATCAATTTTGTTAAATATATTTTTCTCAATAGATAAAATAATATTTTGTTATATCACTAAATCATTTCAAGAAACTATTAAATAAAACCTTCTAAGAAGTATATGTAGATCGCACACAGATAAGAAATGAAAATTGAATTCTCAATTTCCCTGGCTCCGGCTCCGCTGCTATTTACAATTAAACCAACAACAAAAAGTACAAAAGGAAAAAGTCATTTTAAATCTTAGATCTTAAAACCCCATAAATAAACACAAAAAAGATAAGTATAATTCACAGAAAGAGAACCAAGCTATTAATTCAAATAAAATGTTAGAATATAAATTAACATAATACCAGCCCATTTTTGTCTTTTTTTTTAAGAAGAAATAATACCAGCTACCTATATCTAGATATTTTATAATAACCCCAATTCAAAAAAAGCACATATTTCATTTTACAAAAAAATCATGTATACATATATACTGTTCTTGGTAGGCATTGTCCCAAATCTGGAACTTTACTGCTTTATCATCGATTTAGATGCTTTGAGTGGCGAACTCAACTCCTATGGTCGAATTTGATTCAAGAGTGACGAATTCATTTCGAGTAAATCTCGATAATAAATTCGATTTTCTGACACATGAATTGTCTATCAGCACAACCTTGAATAAGTAATCGTATTCATCTTCCGCTCTATACGCACCCATTATTATGTCCTCGCTTCTCTCTCTGTGTGTGTGTGTGTGTGTGAACTTGTATTTATTGAGGTTTTTCTTTGAATGTTATAATTTGTTAATTGCCCGTCTTAATCTCAATCCCTGCCACTTCCAATTTTAAGTACTTCCTCCAGAAAATCTCCACAAGCGCAAAATAGAACTTCATCAAATTTAAAATAATAATAATAATAATAATAATAATAATAATAATAATCAATTTTGCCCAAGTGTGTCTGCGCCATTGGACTCACTCCACCAACTCCCCCAGGCGTGTGGCTTACCTTTTTTTATTTTCCAAGATGAGCAGAATTGACGAATGGCTCGTCCCAAAACTTTCTTAGTTCAAAGCTATTATACCTCATCTGACAAGGCCCCAAAAAATCCTATGTGGCAATCGGATCTGGGCCCGCACTCCACATCACTCTGTCCAAGAGGCAATTTTGTCGAACCTGTATGGAAAGCCAAACCCATTTGACTGAGTCGAACCCTTACATAAAAACCGAACCCTCATGAAATGAGAGGCTGCAAGGGGGTTTGAAGGAGATCTTTTATGCAATCCTTAATAAGTGATTGATGTGATAATTCATTATTGTCGTCACCTTACCCAGCCAATTAGATCAAGTCTAAACTTTTTTGTCAAAATTACGGGCAACAAAATGGTATTGATATTAATTGATGTCATTGACAAGATGCTTCAACCGTGTAGATGAGGCCACGTATAGTTTCATCACATGGCTAATATTCATCATATTCTACTATAAAAGTTTATACAATGTGTCATTTTAAAGGTAATACAAGTTTAAACTCTCAAACTACAACTTTGCTATTCCTACTGTTATTATCACAACTCTCCCCAAAACCAACCCCTTTTTATATTGGAGGCTCTCCCACATACATCTATTACTTAAACTGATTTGACTGTCGAAGTTCACGCTGCCAATTCCACTACTACCGAAGGAAACCACGTAAGGCTAACAGTTTGTCTGAATATGCAAGAATTAAACTTACGTGGACACAGAATGCCTTGAGATCTGTTGACCACGTTAGATATACAAAATTTGCAATATGCAATATGTATATTTTTTGTCGAATTTGACTTGATTTACCAAAGGATAAAAGCATTGACGTATAACATGATGGTGATGGCGTGGCCTACCAAATCGAACAGAGTAATGATATGCTGTATCATTATCATACTTGACACCAATTTAAATTACATATTTCAGGAGAGTGAAGCACTAGGAAATAAGTCAGTCGATATCGTTCAAATTTGATGAAGGTGAGGTATACCGAATCTAAAATGATTAACAAGCTATATAGCTTCAAATTCTATTATTTTAGCTAAATATTCGTAATGCCCGATGGTAGTGGCGTGGCACCTTTTTCTTTTCCGTTTTAATAAACTAGCGTTCTTTAGTTGACTTGGTAGAAATCCCATCACATTGATTCCACATCACCAATAGATGCAAACAATCAGAAAGAAGTGAATATTCCAATAATTTTCCAAACCAGATATTAAAGAAAAAGAATTTCAGAATATAGAAAACTAATTTGATCAAAAAATAATCGACAACAAATTTTCTACAACAAGATATGAGGCCAAAATGATAAGAGACCGTGTATACTACAGCGTATCCTCCACAAAAGAGGATGAATTAACAGTAAATTTACTACAAGTAAATGTGCTACAAGGGGTTAAAAAACATATAAGCATATGATTTAAAGAAAAAAATTTAATTGCCAGACGTAAATGTCTATAAAAAAAAAAAAGTTCAAGACTATGTGAACAAAGTGACGACATCTCTACGATATCCTCGGACAATCAAAAGCCTTGGCACGTTTTCAACCAATAGGTCCATGTACTCCATGTAAAAATAAGCCGGATGGTTGAGAGGTGGTGGTGGAAGGCTCACGAGCACGACTGCAGCCATTCTCGAGTATTTCAGTATTGTTGAATTAAGCTTTAAGGTGGTAAAAAGAAATTTTTCGACCTGCTGCTCGTTTATAACAACAGGCTTTCCATCAGCCATAAGAGGCTTTCCTTCTTTCTGAGCTTTCTCCTTCATGCCTGATAAATAACTAGAAATCCTCTGCTGGGCACCAGCGAACGCATCCACCGATGATTCATCTTGTTGTTCCGATTTGGCATCCCATGATTTCATGGAAATTACAATTACCTCGGCATGCATCCGAAGATCATAGAGAAACTTCCTTACATCGGCCTTGAGTTCCTCTGCATCAGAATCCTCCTCAGCAATGCAGAACACCTGTATCTTGCAACTCTCAAAGCTCTCCTTGGTAAGGAGGAGTTGAGAGAGAAGCAGCATAAGTCCACCATCTCGGACAATCCAATACAAATCAATAGTACCGTACTGTCTTTGGTACTCATTAGGCCACTCGTCAAGACCCTTGACGATAACAACTGCCTTGTTTGCAACAATGCAGTCATTTATTATTCCGACAAATGTGGCTGGTATTTCGGTTAAATTTTCCCGCCGCCATATTTCGGGGTACCTCATTACCACAATATTGGGCTTCAGATTGCCAAGGCCCATGGTCTGAATAATGCCTCGGAAGCCATCCGACATACTGGGGGCAACAACTATCTCAGCAACACCTTCACATCTCTTGTAGTCAATGTAAGTACTAAGTGCTTTGCAGGCTTCCTTGGCATCCTCAGCTCGCTCATGGTAGTCCCCATCAAGGATAGAAACAAATATGGACATTCCCCTGCCCTTTTTCTTCATGAAGTTTGCAAAATCAGCAAGTTTAGGGTGGCAGGGAACGTTCTCAGGCAACTTGCCCCATGGCCGGCAGAATACGAGGGGTATAGGGTACCAGTTCTTTGGATGTACCTGACTTGCTGCATGTACAATTGCATTATTGATCAGAAGCACGATACAACAAGTGCTTGATAAAATAATACTGGAAACTATGATCAAGGATTCCTTTATCAACTGCCATCTATTTCAGAGATACCTACTAACCTTTTTCAAATGAAAAAAATTCATTATCTTCTCACAATTAGTGAACAAGACAAGATTCCTTCGTACAGAATAATAAATTGTGGATAAAATCTTCACAAATTTGATAGAGTGACGTATTATAGCTAAAAATGGAAGAGATCAAAAGGGGTGCAAGTTCCTTTATGCTTGGTTAGTCACGCATGGGCTAATTCCTAGATCTTTGGGCTTTGATTATCGAGGAATAGAGACTACAAATAATGTCCCAGGAAACAAAATAAATGAGAAGCAAAATCAAGCATTTGACTAAGGAGGAGGGAGGCGAGAGAGACCTTAGTCACGATAAAAAATATTTCACAAGACATAAAAACTGGTAACTCACAAGACAAGCATACAAACCTCCCAAAGATCGTAGACTACGAAGAGCGAGTTGAAAATATGCACTCTTGAAACCATCACCCCAGTCCCCAG
Organism: Fraxinus quadrangulata; assembly: GCA_903798255.1. Lineage (NCBI taxonomy): Eukaryota > Viridiplantae > Streptophyta > Magnoliopsida > Lamiales > Oleaceae > Fraxinus > Fraxinus quadrangulata. Next base: position 83,244 of record CAIGRB010145059.1, read on the forward strand.
CTTTCCCTTTGATGCTCACATAGTAATATATGAGGCTTGCCAAGGCTAGAGACACCACAGTGAATGACCAAGAAATCAAAAACATGATCACTGCAAAATAATCACGAGAGTAAAGTGTGAGCATACTTCTGTTATAAAGTAGATGAAACAAAGTCATCGAGAGCTGCTAAGGAAGAAGCACCAAGCTACGAATCTACAATCTGAATGCTGACATCAAAAGTTTGTGGATAAATACATCACATGTAAGTTTGACCTCAGTGCATATCAGTACCCAGAACAGATGCGTAGCATAGATACTGCAGTAAAAAGACATTTGCTAAAGGTTGCTTAATGCATTAATGTATTCCTATCTACCCCGAGTTTTTTAAAAATTTCCTTCAGAAAAAGAACTCCATTTTATAACTTTATTTTCATCCCATTTCAATTTATAGGCATTTTGCAGGCCCTATTCGAACATATAGTGATGAAAAAATTCATTTTCTACTGCAGAATCAAATGTGTACACTCCATTTCATTTTTTGAGAAATTTTTTTTCACTCCATAGTTGAGCATGCTGTAAAATATATGGCAGGGAAAAACCTTTCTTCTCCTGCAATATAGTTTCAATCCTGCTCAATTTAGACACAAAATATGATCAAACCTTACATTGCGGACACAGAAACTAACCTATACAAATTGATGCCCCAAGAAGAGAGAGGCTCCAGTGGTGAAATTTCCACCGTGGACGCCAACTGGGAGCATCCAGCAGATCCAAAAGAAAGCACGATAAGTTGACACCCGCATAACACAGGAGGTAAAACATAGTTACGGTAGGGGTGATAAGGTCCAAATTGCCAATTACGACACATCCAATACAGAGGAAGGCAGTAAAGAGAGTAGCAACATAAGGCTCACTCCCCTCTGCCACTCTGAAGTAGTTGAGAACAGGCAGGATATCATCATTGGCTATAGCTGCAAGTAGACGTGGAGCACCTGTCAGGCTCTGAAGAGCTGCTCCTAAGGTTGAGAGGATAATACCAATATAAATGATAGCAGGGAAAGGCCACGCAACTGTAGCTGTAAGTAACCTGCACAAGCAGTAAAGTTATGCCATAAAATAAGAAAAGTAATTAGGCTTAACCAATACAAAACCCAGCAATAAGATAAGACCAGCAACAAAGGTTTGCTAATTTATCTTTCGAAGTCTTGAAATTTAAGATTACAAGCAGACACTCCAATTTGGAAAAATTAAAACACGAAAATGTCGTCCACTTTCAAAAATATTCTCAACGTCCAAAAGGAACATGCCATCACAGAAGTAACAAATGGTTACCCAATGGATATAAAAGGCATTTTGTTCTAAACGATCATGCTACCATAGAAGTAACAAATGGTTACCCCAATGGATAAATTAACAAAGGTTGTTACATGCCTTATTTGTTAAAAATAATATAAATGTGGCTTTGTCTAACCACTTAAACTTTTACATCAAGTGGTTCAACATCATATCATAGCACAAGCAAAGATCCAGAGTTCAAGTATCATCGCAACCCATTTGAACGCGTATTGGGCTTGGACAAAAAATAAAAATCCCGCCTATATGTGAGGGTCGTGTTGAAGATAATATTTAAATAATATAAATGTGGCACTATCTAAGAATTTAAGCTTTTAGATCAAGTGATTCAACACTATTAAATGTACTCATAATATGGTTGCGAGTAAGGACCTGTACACTACTTAACTATGATCACTCCATCTATTCCATCATGAAAGAACATATCTTATGATATGCAAAGCAAAAGAAAAATTGATTGTTAATAAGTAACTTGATTTATGATAAATAATTCATAGAAACAAACTAAGCATGCACAGCAAAACAATATCATAAAATTGAAATCGAAGACAGATTTTTAATTCAACTACCATATAAAACACCACAGAAATAGCTGCCTAGAAATAGAATTGCTTGTTTAAGTGAATTTAAAATGTTATAAAAACTGCCAATTGGAACAACATATAGTCAAAGCAGAAAATTAGCTAGTAATGTAATCAAGTAGGGAAGGAAGCAGACTGAAACGGCAAGTTATAGTGACAATTGTGGAAAAGCTAGTCAGAACTTGCTATACCTGTCAGTCAAAAGTTTCTCCCTGGTTGCAAGGGCTCCAAAGAATAGCACTGAAATAATATATAAACCTGATGTCGTCAAAGTTGCAGCTAATGTCCCAATGGGAATGGAACGTTGAGTGTCCTTGAGTGATGCAGAACGATTTGAACCTGCCATGATTCCTGTTACAGCAGGGAAAAAAAGGCCTACCAATGCACTGAAAAAAATAATAACAGTTAGAATATAGATGACTAGTTGCTTCAGTCTGTTCAAAACATTTGATGCCAGTAACCAAGGTTCTCACGACAATTCTATGTGTCAAATACCGATTCAATAAATTTATATATAAAAAGAAGATCAAAATGTTAAAATAATGGGAACAAGGTGGATTAGTGATGCAACGAAAAGTATATTTGAGGAATAGAAGAAATTAATTTAATTAGGGGTTTATTTTTATTTCCAATATATGTAGCCCCTGTTTGAGCCCCATTTTGTTGTGAAAATGATTTTTGTAATAATAATTTTTCGGAGAATGTGTGATTAAAACTTTAGGAAAATGTTTGGGTTTTCGTGTAAAATTATTTTGTTGTGAGAATTTGTAATTGAAAATAAGTTTGGGGAAAACGTGTTTTTAGAAAATGGAGCTCAAACAAGAGCGTAGTTTTAGTTTATTTCCTTATTGACTTTTTTTACATCATTTAGACTAGCTTAAACCCTTATAAAAGGGGGTTAGTTCTTGTATTAAGACATTAAGACAACACTTTCTCATTGAATAAAATACAAGTCTCTATCAATTCTTTCTCTGTCTCTCGTCCCTCCCCTTCTCTCTTATTTTCTCTCTCTTTCTCTTCTCTCTTTCTCCTATTCGTTTTTGTCTGTCGTTAATTAGTCTCTAAAAAACAAAGAAAGTAATACTGAAAAGAGAAATTAGAATGAAATGAGATATAGCATGACTTACTTGAAATTCCAGTATATTTTTCCATCAGGATCTGGGATTCCAGCATTATTAGTATTTTGATAATCCGAGCTCCAATTTTCTTTGAAAGATTTCATACTCAAGCCCGTAATTCCCACTGTACCATGTGAAGGAAGACAAGTTAATTCCACATATATACAGCTGACCTCAAAGAAAAGAAAAGAAAAAGAAAAAAAAAAACTGACAAAAAAAGGGTAAACAATCAACTTGAGCAAATGTTCAACTTAATACTACAATTTGCAATAAATGCCCACTGAAGCATCAACCAAATCACGATTTTTATTGACGCCTTTTAGGTGATATTAGAAGATGGGTTGAGATTGAAAAATGACCAGTGTTTCATCACTATGAGACAAAGTACGCTATACTTTTTCAATAGGACAGTAATTATGTACCATAATGTACTAAGGGTGGTCATCTCGCAATACCTACAAACATCATAGTTTGGCTTTCCAACACATCAACCATCATATTCTATGCTTAGAAATGTAATATTTATTTTCTTTTATTGTGGAGAATGGCAAATGAAAATTCTTAACTGCATAGAATGAGAAACCACAATAAGGATGTGTTTGACCACATTATTTCGGAAGAATGTATTTTGGAATAGTAGATTAATGGAGAATGTGTGGTTGAAAAAGAAAGAAAAGTTATTGATGTGATAAAAAATATTATTTTATTGAAGAATGTGTGGTTGAAAATGAGTAGAAGAATAAGAATGAAAATTTTAATGTGGCTCATATCCATTTTATGTGGCATATCATTGTAAGATCTGAAAATAAGACATAACAAAAGATACCTCATCTCCTCAAAGTATTTAATAGGGAGATGACACTTTCTCTAGTAATCTATTTCTTTAGTTTTTAGCAGGAAGATTGTCAACCATTTTTCAATTTAAAGGCAGGCAAAGCNATGTGATAATAAATATTATTTTATTGAAGAATGTGTGGTTGAAAATGAGTAGAAGAATGAGAATGAAAATTTTAATGTGGCTCATATCCATTTTATGTGGCATATCATTGTAAGATCTGAAAATAAGACATAACAAAAGATACCTCATCTCCTCAAAGTATTTAATAGGGAGATGACACTTTCTCTAGTAATCTATTTCTTTAGTTTTTAGCAGGAAGATTGTCAACCATTTTTCAATTTAAAGGCAGGCAAAGCAACTTCACGCCTCTCTTGCAGGAGTCATATAATTTAGAATGCAGCAAGCAGCAAACATTAATCTGGACACTATTCTAAGACAAAAGCGGAAAGACATAAAAAAACAGCAGGCAGAAATAATAAAAACCTGCAGGTTTATCCTTCCTTGCCAAAAGTATCCCCATAAATATGCAGACCAACGAGAATAGAACAGGAATGAGAAAAGCCGGTGCAACTCGATTTATCATTTTTACGCCACCAAAGACTATGAAGCACAAGATGATGGTCACAATAATCCCATAAATTTGCAAGTCATGTAAACTCGGAGCTGTAATGGGCTCCGCAACAGCCGTCCCATTTACTTTTGTGACCGTCTCTGCATCGATGAGGAACACAATCAAATTTTGGGGAATAAATTCGCAACACTATAAATGAGTTAATGGAACCAGTAATCAACAACAGCTACTGGAAACTCCATCATATTCATACAGAGTGAGTAAAAGCAAGGATAAATTGCAACAATCGGCTAATCGCAAAACTACCACTGCTCTAACTCAAACCTAATTAAAGCTGCCACACACGTTGGATACCATATAGCATTTTAACCTCAATTAGGCAAAGCTTTATGGTGGTGGGTGCCTGATAACCATGACTTTGAAGATTGCTAACATGCATCCAAAGTAATCCATGAATACGAAAAGTAATCCTCAACAGCCAGAAGGTTATATAAAGTTTTGATTGTCTTACTCCTTCCATGTTTTTTTTTTTTTTTT